>PVKV010003485.1:0-143814 GCA_004027835.1 Alouatta palliata | reverse complement strand
CCGAGGAGGGTGGATCACGAGGTCAAGAGATCGAGACCATCCTGGTCAACGTGGTGAAACCCCGTCTCTACTAAAAATACAAAAATTAGCTGGGCATGGTGGCACGTGCCTGTAGTCCCAGCTACTCGGGAGGCTGAGGCAGGAGAATTGCTTGAACCCAGGAGGCGGAGGTTGCAGTGAGCCGAGATCGCGCCATTGCACTCTAGCCTGGGCAACAAGAGCGAAACTCCATCTCAAAAAAAAAAAAAAAAAAAAAACTGTATTAAAAAGGCCAAAGCCCCAGTTAAACCGTAAGACAGCTGCTCTCTTTCTGCTGCCAGGAAATAGAGAAAACCCTCCAAGAACTATTTGCTGTTTGTTTGTTCATCTTATAATAAACATGCCGTGACTTGGGGAGAGCACACACTTCCCCTGCAGGCAAGCTTGGGTTTGGGAAGTTGCATGTAGCAGCAGTGAGGAAGAAATCCCCCACTCTGTGGGAGAGGTTCCTTCAGGGACTCCACTAAGCCCGTTTGCAGTTTTGCTGAGTTATTTACTAAGATGAAGGGAGTGGGTGTGGCTGGTCTGAGATTTCTCCTGGGAAGTCACTTCAAGAATCTCCTTAATTTCCTTGCCCTTCATCTTTGTTCTCTGGCTTTGGTGCAAGGGTGCAGTCAGTCGCACCCAGTTGGCTGCTGTTCCCAGCACACTGAATTCTTTGAAGCTGGCTGTTGCAGCCAAGGATTCCCTGTTCTGTTCTTTTCCCCTTGCCCTGATTTGAAAAACAGTGTGGAAATTCTCATCTGGCACGACCAGAAGGAGCTTAGTAGGTTGCAAGCTATTTTTCTAGATACACAGGACCAGAAGGAACCTTTAGAACTTTAGATTACATTTCTCAAAAACTCAGTATGATGGATTTTACGTGGACAAATTATATAACGTAGGCTCTACCATCGCCACTATCATTTAAACAAGAAAGCCAACAAATTGAGATGAAACTGATGTAGGAAAGTAATTATCATCAGCTTTGTCACTTGAAAAAGGAATGTGAGGATGTATTAGCTAACTGAAACCTCGAGAAAGATGTATAACAAAACATATAAGGATTAATGAGTAGTCCACAAAGGTGTTTATTAGGTGACCAATATCTTTTAAAATCTATGGATGTATTCCAGCTCTCTCTTAATTAGCAAATACACACATATGTATATATATACACACACACACACACACACACACACACACACATATGGATGAATAAATGAATTTATGTTATAATAGGTATGATCACAAAAGAATTCATAATCTGAAAAATGTATAATTCCAGTGATCAGAGCCTTATGTATCATGCTAATCAGCCAATAATTTCTTGAAAGGACATTTCTACTTTTGAAGTAAAATTAAATTCAGGAAGCAGTGATGAGCATATGTGTGATAAAATTCTAGGCGGATGCTGAATATTTATATTTATTGTAAGACCAGCATGTCTTACAATAAAGAGTACTATTTGTATAAAATTATGTATCTTTATGTCTTTATATTGTAAGATCAGCATGTCTTACAAAATAGAGTATTATTTATATAAAATTATGTATCTTTATGTCTTTATATGTTTACATGCACACAAAAATATTTGCTAAGGGCCGGGCGCGGTGGCTCACGCCTGTAATCCCAGCACTTTGGGAGGCCGAGGCCGGCGGATCACGAGGTCAAGAGATCGAGACCATCCTGGTCAACATGGTGAAACCCTGTCTCTACTAAAAAACAATACAAAAAAATTAGCTGGGCGTGGTGGCGCGCGCCTGTAGTCCCAGCTACTTGGGAGGCTGAGGCAGGAGAATTGCTTGAACCCGGGTGGCGGAGGTTGCAGTGAGCCGAGCTCGTGCCACTGCACTCCAGCCTGGCGCCTGGTGACGGAGTGAGACTCTGTCTCAAAAAAAAAAAAAAAAAAAATTTGCTAAGAGGTTTACTGAAATGTGAATGATTTTCTCTTAGTGTTGAGACTACTTTTTCCTTCACACTTTTTTATATTGTCTGAGTTTTTTTATAATGAGCATATAACATTTTTATAATCATAGTAAAAATAAAGCTATTTTTATAGCTTTAATAAAGGAAAATTTTGCTTGAGCATCTGCTATGTGTCTAAAGTGGTACTAGAAATTGTAAGATATAGGAAAGAAGGCTGTGGCCTGGCTACCAAGATGCTTACTGTCTAGCTGGGAAGACAACTAAGGGGTGGGATCCTATAGAATGTAATCAGATGTTGGGATGTATAGTTCAAAAAGGTGCTACAGAGCATCAGGAAAAGGAGAGGAAGCTCTCATTGGAAGGAAGCTTTCATTGAAAGCAAGATTAGCCCAGGTGCATGCCTGTAATCCCACCACTTTGGGAGGCAGGAGGATTTTTTGAACCCAGGAGTTTGAAACCAACTTGAGCAACATAATGAGACTCTGTCTCTATTTTTTTTTTTTAAGAAATATTTTAAAACTTAAAAAGAAAGAAAAGGAAGCTGAGATTGGACCTTGAAAGATGGACAGAAATTGAACAGGAGGGAGGGACGAAGGCATTTTAGGCAGCTTGAGCACTAAAGTAATAATAATGCTTTTTGGAAAGAAAGGAAGAAACTAGCTTATCTAGAATAATAAGCAAATATGATTTATGGGGTAGAAATTTGTTTTATTGCAAAGTTTATTTCATAAGATATCTTTGATATATTATGAACTATATTTTTGTATACTTGAGAGCATTTAGAAAAGCAATCCCAGAAGAATATTTTATAATTATTCCAAATATTGACTCTAAAGTGATATAAAAACTATGACTGCTATGAAAATTTCATTATTTTAGTGTATTGAGGATGGAAGAGTTCAGTAAATATGCTCTGTAATACTATCATCTCTCTGAACAAGCTTGTTCTCAAGTCAGCCAGTAGCTTTTTGTATAGTCTTTTAATTTGTGGTTAATATATTCCTACGCCTTTCTTCTTCTATTAAAAAAATCAAATTAACCAGATGTGGTAACCCATGGCTGTAATCCCAGCTACTTGGGAAGCTCAGACAGGAGAATCTCTTGAACTTGGGAGGCGGTGGTTACAGTGAGCTGAGATTGCACCACTGCACTCCAGCCTGGGCAACAGTCTCAACAACAAAAAATCAAAAAGCACCACTTGCCATGGCTCATGCGTGTAATTCCAGCACTTTGCCAAAAGGAGGGGAAGGTGGGAGGATTACTTGAGCCCAAGAATTTGAGACCAGCCTGGGCAACACGATGAGATCCACATCTCTACAAAGATAAGAAAAACCCACCAGGAATAGTGGCCCACACCTCTGGCCCCAGCTACTTGGGAGAATGAGGTGGAAAGATTGCTTGAGTTCAGGATGTCAAGGCTGTAGTGAGCTGTGATCTTGCCACTGGATTCCAGCCTGGGCAACAGAGCTAGAATCTCTGAGACCTTGTCTCAAAAAAAAAAAAAAAAAAAAATGCAGAGTGGGGAAAGGGGGGAAAATTTATTTTAAAAAAGACATTAAGATGGAGACTTTTCAAACAATGGAATCAGAATTCAGTTTCAGCAGTTCCTTAGTTAACAGGACTACATTCAGTTTGTAGTGTATACCCTAAATGCTGTAGCCATGTAAGTGATACTTATCACGTACACAAGTCTTCCTGAGAACCATATACTTGAACTTTTACGTACAAAATGTCAAAGCTCTATGCCAGATGAAAGATATACAGCGAGCTCATTCATTCATTGATTTGTTTATTCAACAGTATTTTTCAAGTGTGTCCTCTGTGCCAGGTATTATTCTAGGTGCTGATACTAAAAGAATAAAGAGAATATAGTTATATTTTTAAGGAGTTCACAGTCTCGTTTGAAAGAAAATGGACATGTAAATAGTTATAGACCGCTGTAGAAAGTGTCAGGCCAAATACATGTGTTTATTTGCTCTCTCTGTAGAGCACACTAAAATTGTTATATGTCAGGCATGATGGCTCACACCTATAATCCCAACATTTTGGGAGGCTGAGGTGGGCAGATCACCTGAGGTCAGGAGTTCGAGACCAGCCTGGCCAACATGGTGAAACCCTATCTCTACTAAAAATACAAAAATTAGCCAGGCATGGTGGCAGACGCCTGTAGTCCCAGCTACTTGGGAGGCTGAAGTGGGAGAATTACTTGAATCCAGGAGACACAGGCTGCAGTGAGCCAAGATCACACTACCGCACTTTAGCTTGGGCAACAGTGCAAGACCTTGCCTCAAAAAATAAGTAATTAATTAATTAAAAGTATAATGAAGAGGGAGAAAAGATATAAAGGCAAAAGGACAAAGAAAACAAAGGAAGAAATGGCAGCAAATAATAGATGTCAACCAAATTTTAGAAAGTGGACAGCAGATGCATAAGCAAAAACTGATTTAGCAAAGAAAGCTGATGTGTAACTACTTGCAAAAGAGAATGGTATGTTTGTACCATTGAAGTCTAAAAGGGTTCAAGAATTGGAGGTGTCGGTTGAGCGTGGTGGCCTCACGCCTATAATCCCAGCACTTTGGGAGGCAGAGGCAGGTGGATCACCTGAGGTCAGAAGCGCAAGACTAGCCTGGCCAACCTGGTGAAACCCATCTCTACAAAAATTAGCCTGGCGTGATGGTGGGTGCCTGTAATCCTAACTACTCAGGAGGCTGAGGCAAGAGAATCTTTTGAACTTGAGAGGCAGAGTTTGCTGTGAGCCAAGATTGCGCCACTGCACTCCAGCCTGGGTGACAGAGCGAGACTCCATCTCACCAAAAAAAAAAAAAAAAAAAGAATTGAAGGTGTCAGGTACTCTGAAACTGTGAGTGAGAGAGGAGCTGAAGAGAAGAGGATATATGGATATATTGAAAGTCATTATGAGACACAATTAGATCCCCCAGAGCCCTCCTCCCACTTCAAGCATCAAAGTCACTACCCGTCTTCATTTCATAGAAGACTGAGATGTTAAACTGGAGGAGCTCTTGACTCAGGAGCACCAGGCACAGAGTGTAGGTGACATGCCCTAGTGAAGAAAGATTGTCAGTATCTATCTGCTAAATGTTGACATTTTCCTGTCTCCCTTTGCTTGCTGCTTAGCTGTCAGAATATTGGCTGCCAAATGGATATCCCCCAGATGAGCTTCTAGAATATTTTTTGAAGAAACTGAAATAACCTCTGAGGAAGTCCCTACAAATCTGACATTTAAGAGTTGCACAATGAAATGACCAGGTTTCCACCCATTCATTCTGAGAAGCTCAGTATAAGAAGCAGTGAAGCTCAGTATAAACAAGCTCCAATTCATTCAGATAACCAGCTTTTTAGTACCTTTCACCAGGTAGGAAGTATTCAAGGATCACCAGAAATTTGGGGGAAGTCTCTAATCTGATAGCCAGAAGCCAAAACCAAACAAAATAGAGGCTGGGCACAGTGGCTCACGCCTGTAATCCCAGCACTTTGGGAGGCCAAAGAGGGCAGATCACCGGAGGTCAGGAGTTCGAGACCAGCCTGGCTAACATGGCAAAACCCCATCTCTACTAAAAATATAAAAATTAGCCAGCCATGGTGGCATATGCCTGTAATCCCAGTCATTCGGGAGGCTGAGGCACAAGAATTGCTTGAACTCAATAGGCAGATGTTGCAGTAAGCCAAGATCGTGCAACGGCGAACAAGAAAGAGTTCTTAGAAATTAAACGTTGTAATAGCTGAAAGAAAAATTCAGTGGATGGGTTGAAAGATAAAGTTGAAGAAATTACCCAGAAAAGGCAAAGAAGCAGAAAATAGGAGAAAAAACAAGGAAATTAAAGGCCCAGTCCAGGAGTATAAGACCTAAAAATGTGGAGTTCTAGAAAGAAAAAATGGAAGAACTAGAATGCCATCAGGCTTCTAAACAGCAACATGAGAAGCTTTAAAAAAAAAAAAAAAAAAATAGAGCAATGCTTTTAGAATTTTAAGGGAAAATTATTTTCTAGCTACAATTCCGTACCAAACCAAACTACCAATCAACTGTGAGGATAAAGGTTTTTTTTTGTTTTTTGATTCTGAGATGGAGTCTCACTCTTGTAGCCCAGGCTGGAGTGCAGTGGCCCGATCTCAGCTCACTGCAACCTCCACCTCTTGGGTTCAAGAAATTCTTCTGCCTCAGCCTCCCAAGTAGCTGGGATTATAGGCACTCACCACCATGCCTGGCTCATTTTTTTGTATTTTTAGTAGGGACAGAGTTTCACCATGTTGACCAAGCTGGTCTCGAACTCCTGACCTCAGGTGATCTGCCCACGTCGGCTTCCCAGAGTGCTAGGATTATAGGCATGAGCCACTGTGCCCAGCTGAGGATAAAGATTTTCAGACAGGCAAGATTTCTTAAATTTTAACTCTTCTGCAGCCTTTCTCATGAAACTACTGAAGAGTATGTTACATCAATAAATGAGAATAAGTTTAGGAAGATGAAATTATGAGATCAAGCAGGAAAGGGGTTCAACACAGGAGAGAAAGAAAGAGAATTCTTAGAATGATAATGGAGGGTAGTCCCAGGCGAACAGTTTGTGCAAGACAGCTAGAAAGCAATCAGTTCAGATTGGAGTAGCAGGACAGAAGGGTCTAGGAGGAATTTCTGCAGGAAAATTAAATATTAGAACTGATAGATTATCTGTTGTGTATAAAAATTTTCCAACCTTCAGTTGGATAATTAGGGTTTAATACATCAGTTGAAGAAGCACTGATTAATACTTAGAAACCCCAACAAACGGAGAAAGAAGTAATTATTCCAAGAAAAACAAAAGGTCATATAAGAAAGAAAATATAATAATACACTTTGTGTTTTTGCTGTGCATAATATTTACATAGTCATAAATTAGTAAATACTGAGTATTGGTAAGCCAAAATTAGTATCATTAAAAGATGGACAGATGGGAAGTATTTGTGGGTGAAAATGATAATTTGTCATCTTCAACTGAAAGTTAAAAGATAATGTCTAAAATTTAAAAATCAAGAAATAGCAGTATAACCGTATTATTTAAAAATGCAGGCCAGGGTTGGGTGCGATGGCTCACGCCTATAATCCCAGCACTTTGGGAGGCTGAGGCGGGTGGATCACCTAAGGTCAGGAGTTTGAGACCAGCCTGGCAAACATGGCGAAACCCCATCTCTACTAAAAATACAAAAAAGTTAGCCAGACATGTGGCACATGCCCGTAACCCCAGCTACCAGTGGGGCTGAGGCAGGAGAATCGCCTGAACCCAGGAGGCAGAGGTTGCAGTGAGCCAAGATCGCGCCATTGCACTCCAACCCGGGCAACAAGAGTGAAACTCTGTCTCTAAAAAAAGAAAAATAAATAAAAATGCAAAGCGAAAAACAGAGGACTCAGTGAGTTTTGTTAAGTATGACAAGTTAGAAGAATTGCTATAGTAGTTTAGTTGGGGGTGAAGTGAGTTATAACTTCTAGGAGAACAGTTTTAGTTGAGTGATGGAAGCAACATTGAAGGAGTTACTGAGTAAATGAATGGGTGGTAAGAAAGAGGAGATAATGAATATAGCATGCTCTTCTGAGAAATTTGACTTTGAAAAACAAAGGAAGGAGAAAGTAATGTTAGTGAGTAGAGTCTATGAAAGACTGTTTAGAGTGAGGGACCACTTAAACATGTGTGCATAGACAGCAAGGAGTTCATGGAGAAGGCAAGGTCAGCGATGCAGGTATAAAGGGGATGATTGGTGGAACAAGGTCCCAGAAACTGAGATAACATGGACTCTAGAGCATAGATGGAAAGATTAACTGTAGTAAGAGAAGGGAAAGATTTTTTTCTCTGAGAGAAGGAAGGAAGAGGTGAGGATAAGTGAAAATGCAGAGAAATATTAAGGTATAGAGGAAGGAAATTGAGGAACTTAAAAAGGTGGCTTCAGTCTTTTCAATAAAATAAGAGATTCTCTGCTGAGAGTTTGTGTTTGGGGCATAGGATTAGCTTGGAAATTTGAGGATGGGAAATATCTGAAGGCATGTGATGCAAAGTTAAAAGGAGATGACTAAAAGGATTATCCAGTAGCCATGAGTGTCCAGCTGAGGTTAGATAGTAGAAATTGTAATATAATAAAGCCAATCAACATGGTTTCTGGACTTCCTCCAAGAACCTTGTATCTCTAAAAGTTGCATTAATCATCATCTTGGCTAAAATAGCATTTCCTTGGAGTGTCTTGAGAGATATCCCCAGGTTCAAAAACTTGAGCAAAATGCTTGCTTAAGGAGAGTCAGTGCTCGAGAATATGAGAGAAGGTTTTCTTGTGGGATACTTCAATCTAGGTCATTCGGAGGTCTTGTGGGAGATCATGGACAACGGAGAAGAAATATACTTAAGAGACTTAAACGACACAAAAACAGTTTGATATCAAAAAGATCTATAGCTGCTTGGACACCTAGACACAAATCTGAGGGTGGGAACATGTTGGAGAACATCTGGATTCGGATAAAAGAAGAGCAGAAGAGGGTGACGTCATTGTGGGATTAGACTATAGGCTATCTAGCCAGATGGAAGAAATAGATAAAGCATTCCTGATGCAGATCACAAAACTGGCCTGAGTCAAGAGAGCTTGGTGATAGGGATTTCAAGCATCAATACACAAGCTCAAAGTCAAGTTCAGCCAAAAAGCTGTATACTTGATTAATTCCTTTTTTCTCGTTTGTTTACGTTTTTCTGATCATCAAAGAAAGACTTGCTTATTGTGGAAATGTAGTAGTAGTACAGGAAACTGTGATGAAGTACAAAAATAATCACTCATAAATCCACCACCCACAGCATTCACCATTAAAATACTTGCTAATTATTTCTCATATTTTTATGCATTGTTGTCTTTGCATAGTAGAGATTATGCTGAATATACATTTGTCTAAACTTTTTAACATAAAAGACTTTTCTCATGTATATTTCTTATGTATCTCATATATTTTCACATATATTTGAAATTCTTTTTATATATTCATCTTTCAGAAGGAAGAAATATGGCCAGGCCTGGTGGCTCACGCCTGTGATCCCAGCACTTTGGGAGGCTGAGGCGGGTGGATCACTTGAGGTCAGGAGTTCAAGACCAGCCTGACCAACATGGTGAAACCCTGTCTCTATTAAAAATACAGAAACAGTTAGCTGGGCATGGTGGTGTACACCTGGAAGGCTGAGGCAGGAGAATTGCTTGAACCCAGGAGGTGGAGGTTGCAGTGAGTACAGATCATGCCATTATACCAAAAAAAGAAAATAATAATAAATAAAGGAAGAAATATGAGGATAGTGGTCCTAGATATATAATTGTAAAAATAATTTCACTGTTTACTATTTGCTAACATTATTTACATTTTTCTGAAGCTAACCAGTCAATGCTACTGTATTAGGCAGGAAAAAGAAATAAGAGGCATAAAAATTTTAAAAGAGAATGAAAAATTACATAATTGTAGGTGATATGATTACTTAGCTGGAAAGCCCAAGATGATCAAATTGAAATCTGTTATAAACATTATGAAAATTCTGCAAGGTTGGATGGACAAAATATACTAAAATCAATAATTTATTTTAAAAAATAATAAGGGCCAGGCGCATGGCTCACACCTGCAATTCTAGCACATTGGGAGGCTGAGGCGGGTGGATTGTTTGAGCCTAGGAGTTTGAGACCATCCTGGGAAACATCATGAAACCCTGTCTCTACAAAAAATATAAAAATTGGCCAGGCATGGTGGTGTGTACCTGTAGCCCCAACTACCAGGAAGGTTGAGATGGAAGGATCGCTTGAGCCTGGAAGTTTGAGGATGCAGTGAGCTAAGATCACACCAGCACTCCAGCCTGGGCAATAGCGAAAGGCCCTATCTCAAAAACAACAACAACAACAAAATGATTACATACCTAGGAACAATTGTAACAAGAATATGCAAGAACCATATGAAAAGAGCTTTAAAACACTACTGGAAACAAAAAAAGACTTAGACATATGGAAAAGCATAGTATGTTCTTAGAAAAATTTAAGGTCATCAGCCTGTCAGTGCTTCTTAATTTAATCTGTAAGTTAGCATGATCTCAGTAAAAAAACAAACAAACAAACAAAAACCACAAAGGATTTTTTGCTTATTTTCTTGAGAGAAATGATTGTAAAACTCATACAGAAAAAATATGTAGACTAGAATAACCAGAAATATCCTGAGAAAGAAAAGAAATAAGATACTGGCCTTGTTAATATCCATAATAGATATTAAAATCTGTTATAAAGCTATAATAATTCCACTATAATTGCTAACAGTGAACACTATGTGCCAGGCAATGTTCCGAGACCTTTAAATATAATAATTCATTTAATTCTCATAACAGCCCTTTGAAATTAACCTGCTCAAACTCACACCGCCAGTAAGTGGCAGGGCTCAGATTTGAACTCAGGTGCTAGCTTCAGAACACATGCTGCCTTCATCACCAGCACATTTGTTATTGGTATATTAACAGACAGGCAATCAATGGACCAGAATCAAAAGCTTAGAAATTGACTCAAATATAAAATTAATCTACATTGGGGAAGGCATTTAAATCAATGAGCACAGCTGGTAGCCATGTTAAGAATATGATGTGGGATTCTTTCCTTGCATCTTGCATACAAATAAATTCTAGATGGATCAAAAATTTCAATATAGGCCAGCTACAGTGGCTCATACCTGTAATCCCAGCACTTTGGGAGGCCAAGGTGGGAGGATTGCCTCAACCCGGGAGTTGAAGACTAGCCTGGGCAACGTAATGAAATCTGTCTCTATAAAAAAACACTTTTTTTTTTAACTAGCAGGGCATGGTGGTGCATGCTTATATTTTGCCATTAATGGCAAAAGCCACGATTATCTTTGCACCAACCTAATAGTCTCAGCTACTCAAAAGGCTGAGGTCGGGGGGGATCACTTGAGCCCAGGAGTTGGAAGCTTCAGTGAGCCATTATCACACCACTGTATCAAGCCTGGGCAACAGAGTGAAACCCTGTTTCAAAAAAAAAAAAAGTCAATACAAAAACCAAAAACATAAACGTACTCAAAGAAATCACAGGAAAATGTTCTTACAATCTCACAGAAGGGAATATGTTTCCAAGTGTGCTGACAAAAAAATCCTGGAAGCCTTAAAAGAAAAGACTGATATATTTTGTTGCAGGAAAAGGAAAAAAATTTGATTGCCAACAAATACAATAAACAGGAACAAAAGATTAACAACAAACAATTTGTAACTCAGATCACAGATGAAGAGCTAATTTCCTTATATACAGAGTTCTAAAAATCAGTAATAAAAATACTAAAAACTCAGTAGAGAATTGAAGGATGGAAATGAACAGAAAGTGCATAGTAAAGGATTGTATAAGCAGTTCTTTAAAAATTATTTTTAATAGGCTAGGTGTGGTAGCTCATGTAGTCCCAGCACATTGGGAGGCCGAGGCAGGCGGATTGCCGGAGCTCAGGAGTTCACGACCAGCCTTGGCAACACGGTGAAACCCCATCTCCACTAAAATACAAAAACTTAGCTTGGCGTGGTGGTGTGCGCCTGTAGACCTAGCTACCTGGGAGGCTGAGGCAGAAGAATCACTTGAACCCGGGAGGTGTAAGTTGCAGTGAGCCAAGATGGCACCACTGCGCTCCAGCCTGGGTGATGGAGTGAGACTCTGTCTCAAAAAAGAAAAAATTATTTTTAATAACTGGATTGAGATAGAATTTAACTACCATACAATTCACCTATTTAAAGTATACAATTCAATAGTTTTTAGAATATTCAGAGTTGTAAAACCATCACCAAAATCAGTTTTAGAATATTTTCATCAAGCTCCTTCCCCTAAGAAAAATACCTCATACACATTAGGAGTAACTCCCCTTTCTTCCCCACCCACCAACTCCCAGTGGTAGGGAACCACCAATCTACTTTCTGTATCTGTGGGCATTTCATATAGATTCTATATAGATAGAATGATACAATATATGGGCTTCTGTATCTGGTTTCTTTCACTTAATGTTTTCTTTTCTTTGTTTCTATTTAAGTTCTGGGGTACATGTACAGGATGTGCGGGTTTGTTACATAGGTAAACGTGTGCCATGATGGTTTGCTGCACAGATCAACCTATCAGCTAGGAACTAAGCCCAGTATGCATTAGCTATCTTTTCTAATGCTCTCCTTCCCCCGACCTCACCCCACAACAGGCCCCCAGTGTGTGTTGTTCCGCTCCCTGTGTCCACATGTTCTCATTGTTCAGCTCCCACTGATAAGTGAGAACAGGTGGTGTTTGGTTTTCTGTTCCTGCATTAGTTTGCTGAGGATAATGGCTTCCAGCTCCATCCATGTCCCTGCAAAGGACATGATCTCATTCCTTTTTATGGCTGCATCACTTACGGTTTTCAAGGTTTATCCATGTTGTAAAATGTATCAGTATTTTATTCCTTTTTGTGGCCAAATAATATTCCATTGTATGATTATACCACATTTGTTTATCCATTCATCCGTTGATAGACACTGAGTTGTTTCCACTTTTTGGCTATCATGAATAATGCTGCTGTGGATGTTTGTGTACGCGTTTTTGTGTGAACTTGTTTTTAGTTCTCTTGGATGTATACCTAGGAGTAGAATGCTGGGTCATATGGTAATTCTGTGTTTAAAAGAACAGCCAAACTGTTTTCCAAAATGCCTGCACTCTGTTACATTCCCAGCAACAGTTTATGAGGATTACAGTTTCTCCACGTTCTTGACAACACTTGATATTATCTGTGTTTTTATTATAGCCAGCCTAGTAGATGTGAAATGGTATCTCACTATGCTTTTGATTTATATTTTCCTGATGGCTAATGATGTGAAACATCTTTTCACATGCATATTAGCCATTTACGTATCTTGTCCAGCGAAATGTTCATCCACATTGTGCTATGTATCAGCTCTTCATTCCTTTTTACTGCTATGTAGTATTCCATTGTATGAATATAGCACACTTTGCTTTTTGTTTTCTTGTTAATGTACACTTGGGTTATGTACAGCTTTTGCCTATTATGAATGAATCTTCTAGAGACATTTGTTCCAGGTCTTTTTATGGATGTATGTTTTCATTTCTCTTGGGTGAATACCTAAGGGTTGAATTACTGACTGCTTTCTAAAACAGTTGTACCATCTTACATTTCCACCAGCGATGTGTGAGAATTCCAGTTGTTACGATTGCTTGTTAACATTTGGTGGTGTCAGTCTCTTCCATTTTAGCCATTCTAGTGGGTGTGAAATAAAATCTTCTTGCGGTTTTAGTTTGCATTTCCCTGATGACTAATGATGTTGAATACTTTTGTATTGCTTATTGGCCATTTGTATATGTTTCTTTGTGAAGTGTCTCTTAAAATATTTTACCCAATTTTTAGTGGGTTGTTTTTTATTACCCAGTGGCAGGAGTTCTTTATACATTCTGCTTACAAGTCAGATATGTTCATCACAAATATTTTTTCCCACTGTGGCCTCTTTATTTATTTCCTTAGGAATGTCTTTAATTGAGCAGAAGTTTTAATTTTTTAGCATTTTTTTAATGGTTAATGCCATCTGGGTCCAGTCTACAAAATCTTTGCCTACCCTGTTTGTGACAGTGTTACCCTATATTTCCTTCTAAAAGCCTTAGAGGTTTCACTTTTATGTTTAGGTCTATAATCCATCTTGAATTATTTTTTGTTGGTAGTTTAAGATTGAGGGTCAAGGTTCTTCCCTGCTCCCCTCATGGATAGCCAGTTGATACAGTACAATTTGTTGAAAAGACTTCCCTTTTCCTACTTGTTTTGGTTCCTTTGTTTAAAAACCAAAAAATCAATTGACCATGTATTAAATATGTGCATGTCTATCTCTGAATTCTCTGTTCTGTCCCATTGATCTAAGGTAGTGTACACCCTTCAACTTTTTCTTTTTCAAGATTGTTTTATTCATTCAAGGTCCTTTGTGTTTCCATATAATATTTAGAATAAACTTATTTCTACAAAAAAAAAAAAAAAGCCTGATGTGAATTGGATTGAAATTATTAAGAATCTGTAGATGAATTAGGGGAAAATTGTCATCTTTACTATATTGAACCTTCCAATCCGTAAACATAGTACATTTTCCCTTAGATCTTCTTTAATTTCTCTCAACAATGTTTTATTGTGTTTAACGTACAGATCTTAAACATTCTATTAAATGTATCCCAAAATAGTTCATGTTTCGTGCTATTCTTGTAGATGGCATTATTTTAAAAATTTCTTTTTTAATTAGCTTTGCATTTCAAGAGTATAGAAATATAACTGCTTTTTATATATTACCGTTGAATCCTGTGACCTTGCTAAACTCATTTATTGTTCTAGTAGTTTCTTTGTAGATTCCTTAGAATATTCTACATAGAAAATTCTGTCATGTGCAAATAAAGGTAGCTTGCTTTCTTTCTTTCCAATCTTGGTGTAACTTTTTTTCCTCTTTCTTTCTTTATTGGACCTTTATTACAGTGTTATGTAGAAGTGATGAGAGCAGATAGCCCTAACTTGTTCCCAGTCATGGCAGAAAAGTTTGCAGTCTTCCAAATTAAGTTATATTTTTCGTAGATTCCCTTTATTAGGTAGAGGAAGTTTGCTTTTCTTTCTAGTTTGCTGAGAATTTTTAGTGTGAATCAGTATTCAAAATTGTTTACATCTATTGAGATGGTCATGTGATTTTTCCCCTTTATGCTATTAATGTGGACAAATCCTCTTAGTCACGATTTGTTATCCTTCTTATATACTTCCATATTCCTTTTACTACTATTTCATTAATGATTTTTGCCTCTATCTGCATGAAGTATTTTAGGCTACAGTTTCCTTTCCTTGCAATATTTTTGCCTCATTTGAGAGTCAGGATTATGCTGGCCTCACAAAATCAGTTTTGTTTTGTTTTGTTTTGTTTTGTTTTGAGACAGAGTCTCACTCTGTTACCCAGGCTAGAGCCCAGTGGCGCAACCTTGGCTCACTCTAACCTCTGTCTCCTGGATTCAAGCAATTCTCCAGCCTCAGCCTCCCTAGTACCTGGAATTACAGGCATCTGTAATTTTTGTATTTTAGTAGAGATGGGGTTTCACCACGTTGGCCAGGTTGATCTCGAACTCCTGACCTCAAGCAATCCACCCGCCTCGGTCTCCCGAAGTGCTGGGATTACAGGCATGAGCCACCACTCCCAGCATAAAATCAGTTTTGAAGTGCCTTCTTCTTTTCTAAAAGAGTTTAAGATTGGTGATATTTCTTTTCTTAATGTCTTTTTTTCTGTGAAGGTTTTTCTGAACTTTAAATTAGGTTTAATATGCATTTTTCTAGCCTTTTTTAAACTTTTTATGTATATAATTATTTGCTTAAATTATGTCTTCCTCATTAGACTGTCAGTTTCAAGAGAGCATTTATCTGTCCTGCTTACCCCATGCTCCTAGCATCTAGCTACGTGCCTGCTTCAAAGTATCATATATATAAATGAATATTTACTGAATTGTATTAAATTAAAGGAAAAATAAGAGACCAGAAAAACTGGGAATTGTGACACAACACTAAAGACAGTATAAAAAGGCTTTTAAAAAAAGTTACATTGGGAGCAAAAAAAAAAAAAAAATGAGGTCTAGGTGGATGATATCATATTAATGAATGAAAGAAAGAAAACAGCATTCACCTCTATTTTGGTTTAGTCTTCTCTGTTAAAGAGAATACTCTTTGGACTGGAAAAGATAAAATAAACACTGGTTCCAGGGAATGCAATCAAACATAGTTGAGATTGAAGAGATCACGTAACTGCTTTAATAGAGTTCAAGTTCCTTAACCTTATATTTGAAGGTACTGAGGACTAGGCCGGGTACGGTGGCTCACGCCTGTAATCCCAGCTCTTTGGGAGGCTGAGGTGGGTAGATCACCTGAGGTTAGGACTTCAAGACCAGCCTGGCCAATATGGCAAAACCCCAATCTCTACTAAAAATACAAATATTAGCTGGGTGTGGTGGCAGGCACCTGTAATCCCAGGTACTGGGGAGGCTGAGGCTGGAGAATCGCTTGAACCCAGGAGGTGGAGGTTGCAGTGGGCCGAGATTGCACCATTGCACTCCAGCCTGGGCGACAAGAGTGAAACTCTGTCAAAAAAAAAAAAAAAAAATGACTGAGGCGCAGTGGGTGAGCTGGCACAGTGGGTGAGCTGGCTGAAGCACTGCTGGCAGTCTTTGAGAAAGTGTGCATGGGAAGGGGGTGATAGGGGAGGGGGGTCAGGGATGGATAGAAATTTCAGAAGTTTGGAGTCAAGGAACTAATATTCAGGAGGTCACTTCAGCAGACTTAACATCCCTCTTAGGTAATATTCTTAAACTACTTATGAGCAAGAATAGTTAAAAGGTCTGGCCTGGCAGTTCATGCCTGAAATCCTAGCAGGCCGTGGTGGGCGGATCACTTGAGGTCAGGAGTTTGAGACCAGCCTGGTCAACCCCAGCTACTTGGGAGACTGAGGCAGGAAAATCCCTTGAACCCGGAAGGCAGAGGTTGCAGTGAGCCAAGATCATGCCACTGCACTCCAGCCTAGGCAACAGAGTAAGACCCTGCCAACGAAGTAAGACCCTGAGAAAGAGAGAAAGAGAAAGAAAGGGAAAAGAAAGAAAGAAAAGTTTGTCTTACCATTTCAGTTTCACCAATAAGGAAATCCGAAGGCAAGGAGTAATTTTGGGGCGATGTAAAGTAACAAACATAAGTATTATATCAGCAAAGGGGCTGATTAAGTAGAAGAGTTGATGTTGACAGTAAAAATTTAGAAGCAAATTTAGAAGAAAAGAAAGAAGGAAGGGAAGGAAGGGAGGGAGGGAGGGAGGGAAAGAAAGATTAAGAAAAGGAAGGAAACTGGGATCAGTTATGTTTAACAGAATTTACTGAAGAAGGAGACAGAGAAGGGGAGGAAGTAGGGGGTAAAGGGGGAAAGGAAGAAGGGAAGAGAAGAAAATAAAGGGGAAGGGAAGGGAGGGGAAGGGAAGGGAGGGGAAGGGAAGGAAAGGAATAGGAAAAGATCCCAGTCTTAGTGGGTAAATGAGACTTGATTTGAACCCTAGCTCTTTTACTTCTTAGTAAAATGATGTTAGCCAGGTTATTAATCGCTATAAGCCAGATTTCCTTATTGGTAAAATTGAAATGATAAGAGAAACTACTTCAGAGAGTAGTCCTAATGATTCAATTAAATAATGTGTATAAAGTGCTTTTTTTTTTTTTTTTAAGACAGGGTTTCACCATGTTGGTCAGGCTGGCCTTGAACTCCTGACCTCAGGTGATCCGCCCGCCTTGGCCTCCAAAGTGCTTGGATTACAGGCGTGAGCCACCATGCCCGGCCTTTTTAAAGTGCTTATTTATCAAAAGCAGTGATAACTGTGAAGGGGGTGGATGATGATAATGACAATAATACTGATGGAGAAGGAACAGCAGTAGTCAGTGTGAACTTACTCCCTTTTTGAAGAGATGACTACATTGGTAAATTGGGAGAAATCTGTACAGTATAGCTGTATTTAGTATATTTGTTTAGCTGAATTGGATTTCAACAGACTTTGACAACATCTCCATAACATCTTTGTGAACAAGGAGAAGGAATATAGGCTGGATGATATAGGCTGGTTGAATAATCATACTTAAAGTGTGCTGATAATGAATTACTGTCATGTTGAAAGACCAGCCTGTCCAACATGGTGAAACCCCGTCTCTACTAAAAATACAAAAATCAGCTGGGCATGGTGGTACCTGCCTGTAATCCCAGCTACTCAGGGGGCTTAGGCAGGAGAATCACTTGAACCTGGGAGGCGGAGGTTGCACTGAGCCAGGATCTCGCTTTTGCACTCCAACCTGGGCAACAGAGTGAGACTCCATCTCAAAAAAAAAAAAAAAAAAAAAAGAAAAGTTCCACAGCTAAGACTGACAGGCCTCCAGTCTCCAGCAAAGATGTGGAAGACTTGCTACTTCACACACCTCCCCTGAGGGCAAGGAGTAATTTTGGGGGGATGTAAATTAACAAACATGAAAGTATTATATCAGCAAAGGAGTCGATTAAGTAGAAGAGTTGAGGTTGACAGTAAAAATTTAGAAGCAGTCATTAATATGGCTGAATCACTAGATAATCTAATTTCCTCTCTTTATGTATACATTTATATATATGGGTACATAATGCCCATCATTAGCCTGAAGGATTGTCTAATGTTCACTGGAAACAAAAACATAAGCACTCTCCCGCCCAGGTGGACGGAGTAATTTACTGAGCCGCTTTGGTAAGATAAGATAAATTGAAGGTATTGTCACACCTTAAACTTGTTAATTTATTGGTGTTTTGATTTGCATTAAACATTAGACAGATCCTCAGGCTAGCATCTGACATGGTGGAACTCTCATTAGCATGTCACCAAAATAGCAGTCAGACTTCTAAGTTGTTCAAAACATAGTTATTAATTTGAAAGTAAGTAGAAATGGTTGCTGAGGAGCCAGTATTTACAGAGGTTATATGCATTATTGTAGGTGAGGCAGGAAGTCTCCTAAGATTTCACAGGGATCCTCCTCACTTAAAAATGCATAAATCCCAGTATCGATCAGGTCAGCAGTGACAGATAAAAGCAGTGACGTAGGTTTTAACTGTTGCTAGCCTTAGCCACACACTGACATTTGTGATAAATGGTAACAGAAAAGGGAGTTACTAGAGATTCAAACAGTGAAGAGAAAATATATATTTAAAAAACAATATTTTAAGATAGGTAATTTACTTTGTAGAGGACAAATAAATGGCTTTACGCATCTCTTTTTTTTTTTTTTTTTTGAGACGGAGTTTTGCTCTTGTTGCCCAGGCTGAAGTGCAATGGCACGATCTCGGCTCACAGAAACCCCCGCCTCCCAGGTTCAAGTGATTCGCCTGCCCCAGCCTCCTTGAGTAGCTGGGATTACAGGCATGTGCCACCACGCCTGGCTAATTTTTTTTGTATTTTTAGTAGAGATGGGGTTTCTCCACGTTGGTCAGGCTGGTCTTGAACTCCTGACCTCAGGTGATCCTTTGGCCTTGGCCTCCCAAAGTGCTGGGATTACAGGCGTGAGCCACTGAGCCCCACATGTCTTTTTGTTCTTTAAGGGTCTCTATTATGGTCCAAGACAATGAGCAGTATGCACAGTGTTGAACCAGAGTTGATAAACAAAAGGTAACTGATGTTCACTATCATCTTTTTTAGTAAGCCAAGGAAGTTTGTGATATAGTTTACAGATACTTCTATCAAATATTAAAATGTCTTAAGATGAAAAAAAAATTTTTGACACTCAAGTAGGTTTTACTTATTGATTTATATAGAATGCACATAGAAGAAAGGGTCAGAGAGGTCCCTGGAAATGCTGTGTAATGATTCAGCATCATGGGGGCTGCACAGCCTGGACTGTGATTAATAATTGTAATAATAGCTATAATTTAGTAAGCATTTACCATGTGCCAGGAATTATGTTAAATCTTTACATGAATTATAGTATTGAGCCCTTTATCCACCTCTTGAGTAGATACTGTTATGTCTGTTTTAAAGATAAGGAAATTGAGGAATAGTGGTTAAAAATTTACCTAACATTGTTCATGTGATTACGTGGCAGAGCCCAGAATCAAACTGAAGTCTGAGTACCTCCATCCAGGTTTACTATCTCAGTCTACGTGTTTTATGGAAATGAGGTATGCCCTTTCTGAGAAGGAATGATGTTACTGTACCTCCTTAGGTATTTTCATTAAGAATGAGTGAGGACCTCCTCCTTTATTATTTATTCATGTGACCCTTTCTTTTCCCTCACCCCGTGGGAGGCTGAATCATGGTCCTAAAGATATGCAGGTCCTAATCCAGGATTATCCAGGTAAACCCTAAATGTAATCACAAATGTCCTTTTAAGAGGGAGTCAGAGAGAGATTTGATGGCAGAAGAGGAAGAAGACAATGTGACACCAGAAGTGGGTGTGTTTGGAGCTGGGAAGTGACGTGATGTGGGGCCACAAGCCAAGGAATGAGGATGGCCTCTAGAAACTGGAAAAGGAAAGGAAACTGATTCTCACCTAGAACCTCCAGAAGAAACCAGCCTGCTAGAACCTTTATTTTAGTCCCATAAGACCCATTTTGGACTTCTGACATCCAGAACTGTAAGAGAATAAGTTTGTCGTTTTAAGCTACCAAATTGTGGTAATATTTTATAGCAACCACAGGAATTGAATACATATCCCATATTACTGGCTTCAGGACTTACTTGCTTTATACTTTCTCCTTGTATTTTTCCTACGCCTTGTAATTGTTTATTACTTCCTGAATGCAACTGTATAGTGTGTAAATAACATGTTCGTAAAAGCATTGTTTCAGATAAAGTCTAAAGAAGAGGTATTTTATTTTGAAAGAGGATCTAATCCTATGGCTATCCTATATCCCAGCCTTTCCAATGGCTGCAAAGGAGAAAATTATGGGACAAATGTTGCCAAGTATACGATGAAAGGAAATCTTTCCCATGTGAATGATCAATAAACTTGTAGAAAAATGTCCAGCATAACAAGAGTCAAACCAGTTAATCAGAAACCACATTTCTGACTAGGAATGCAGTGGGTTTCCCCCACTCCCACCACTTTTTATTTGGAAATTGTTGAAACCTACAAGAGAATTATGAGAATAGTATAAAGGCACTTCCCTTCACCAAATGCTAACTAACATGTCACCATATTTGTGAACAACAGATAGATAACTTGAAACTAAGTTATGGGAATCATGACATCCTCTTACCCCTCACATCCCTTATCTCCTAAGAGTAAGAACTTTCTCGTGTTCTCCGGCATGACTCCAATGTGGTTTGAGAAAAGTAACACTAATTTTATAGCATCACCTAACATCCAGTCCAGTGCAAATTGCAATTTCCCCAATTGTTCCTAAACATTGTTAATAGCTGTTTGTTTTCTGACCCAGCATCCAATCAGGATTTACACATTGCACTTGGTAATGTCTCTTTAGCTTCTTTGAATCTGGAACAGACCCCTTACAATTTTCTTTTCACGATACTGACTTCTTTGTGTTTTTCTGACCCTCCTGCACTAGAATGTAAATTTTACAGGGGCAGGGATTTTTGTCTCTTTGTTCATTCCTATGTCTTTAGCATTGAGAATGGTGCCTAGTGCTTTGTAAATATTTGTTTAATCACTAGATGAGTGAATAAGTAATCCAAGTATAATGAGTGTCATGAAAGGTGATTTAGAGGATGCCAAGGGGGCTAAGACTCTAATCTGCCATGTTTGTGTGTAACTCTTACCTCTGCATTACACATATTGTGTTACACATATGCGTGTTCCAGGCTTGAGCAAAGGGCTCATTTTACAAATCAAGGTAGAGATATAAGTGTAATAAATATAAGAATTGAGTTTAAAAAAAATACTCTTTTTCTGCAGCACTGTTAAAAAGAAAAAAAAGATTAAAAAAGATAAAAAATACTCAAGTTGGTCAAGATAAAAAGCCATGATAGCAGGCACCTTAACAGCGAAACTACAAGTGACTTAAACTGAGGCTGGGCAACTGTGTGATGTGACTAGCAGGATGCTAGATTAGCTTTAGACTTAATACAAGAAGAACAGAGGCCATGATGAAAAAGGTGACTGTCTTGTTCTATTTAGTCATTCTTTCATTCAACAAATATTTCTTTTTTTTTAAGAAAAAGAAAGAAAAGAAAAAAGAGAAAAAGAGAGAAAGAAGGAAAAAAAGAAGAGAATGAAAGAAAAGGAGAAAGAAGAAGAAAAAGAGGGAGAGAGAATGGGAATCTTGCTCTATTGCCCAGGCTAGAATGCAGTCTAAAAATGGATATTGAAAACCTCTTTTATACTAATAATTATATTATACAATGGAGACAGGAAGGAATAAGGGAGGAAAATAACAAACAGCCAACCAATATTTCATTTAAACCTATGAAATGCTATGCAATTGCTGGGAAGTGATTTACTTCCAATTATATGATCACTTTTAGAATAGATGTGATGTGTTACTGAAAAAAATGTATGTTTTGTGGATTTGGAGTAGAGAGTTCTGTAAATGTTTATTAAGTTTACTTGTTCCAGGTCTGAGTTCAAGTGCTGGGTATCCTTGTTAACCTTCTGTCTCATTGATCTGTCCAATATTGACAATGTAGTGTTAAAGTCTCCCACTATTATTGTGTGGGAGTTCAAGTCTCTTTGTAAGTCACCAAGAACTTGCCCTATGTATCTGGGTGCTCCTGTATTGGGCGCGCATAGACTTAGGATCGTTAGCTTTTCCCGTTACATTGATCCCTCTACCATTATACAATGTCCTTCTTGTCTCTTTTGGTTTCTGTTACTTTAAAGTCTATTTTATCAGAGACAAGAATTGCAACTCCTGCTTTTTTTTTTTTTTTTTTTTTTTGGCTCTCCATTTGGTTGGCAAATCTTCCTCCATCCCTTTGTTTTGAGTCTCTGTATATCCTTGCATGTGAGATGGGTCTGGATGCAGCTTACCGATGGGTTTTTTGGAATGGCTGATACTGGTTGTTCCTTTCTATATATAGTGCTTCTTTCAGAAGCTCTTGTAAATCAACATATATTTCTTGAGTGCCTCCTGTGTGTCAGGCACTATTTTGATGCTGGATATATAGAATCGAACAAAATAAAGTCTTTGGCCGCATGGAGTTTACATTCCATGATGAACAAACAATACTCACAGTAAGTTTTTTGAGGGTAGGGGTGCTGTGCTTTCACAAGAGAGGCAACATAGTGCCGTGGTCAGGAGCAGTATTGAGTCAACAGATACAGGTTTGAGTCCCATTTTGTATACTTTTTTGTTTGCTGCCTGGTCTCAGGTAAGTTTCTTAAGCTCTCTGAGCCTGAGTTTCCTCAGTAGTAAGGTCAGGGCAAATAACAGTACAGCCTCATACGTTGGGAAGGGACTCAAGTGAGATGATGCATGAGAATTGTCTCACATGGTGCCTGGCACTAAATAGCTTCTTGATAAATGTTAGTTGTTGTTTTCATCATAATTAGCATTGACTAAAACATGCCTTACTAGAAAAGGGATTTGAAAGCAAACGATGAAGAGTTCAAGGAACCAGGGGTGTCAAACTCATAGAAAAGTAAGTGGAATACATGCTTCCTGATTTCAAATACTTGATGATGTCGCGTATGACCTGAGCTTACTTACTCCGTGTGGCCCCAGAAAACAGAATTAAGTCCAGTGGGTGGAAGTTACCAGGAAGACAGCTTTCACAATGTAAGAAGAGATGTTCTTAACAATTAGAATTATCTATCAATAGAAAGAGCTACTTGGGAGGAAATAGATTTTCTGTCATTAGAAATAATAAAGCAAATAATAGACATGTGCTCTCCAGTATGTAGCCACTAGCCTCCTGTGGCTATTTAAATCTAAATTAATTAAAATTAAATAGAGTTATAGAAGCAGAGGATGGAATGGCGGTTTCCAGGGATTTGGGGAGGGAGAAATAGGGTATTGTCGTTCATTTGGTGTAAAGTTACAGTTACGCAAGGTGAGTCAATTCTAAAGATCTGCTCTCCAGCATAATGCCTGTAACTAACAAAATTAGGAAGTTAACAATTTATTAAGGGGGTAGATCTCATTTTTTTTTTCTTTCTTTTCTTTTTTGAAACGGAGTTTCGCTCTTGTTACCCGGGCTGGAGTGCAATGGCGCGATCTCGGCTCACCGCAACCTCCGCCTCCCGGGTTCAAGCAATTCTCCTGCCTCAGCCTCCCAAGTAGCTGGGACTACAGGCACGTGCCACCATGCCCAGCTAATTTTTGTATTTTTTTTTTTTTTTTTTAGTAGAGACGGGGTTTCACCATGTTGACCAGGATGGTCTCCATCTCTTGACCTCGTGATCCACCCGCCTCGGCCTCCCAAAGTGCTGGGATTACAGGCGTGAGCCACCGCGCCCGGCAAGGGGGTAGATCTCATATCAAGCATTCTTACCCTCCCCCCACCGCCCACACACAGAGAGAGAGAGAGAGAGAGAGAGAGAGAGAGAAAGAAACAGACTTTTGAGGGTGTGGATACGCCTATAATCTTGATGGTGGTGGTGATTTTACTGTTTTATGCATGTATCCAAGCTCATCAAATTGTACATATTAAATATGTATAGTTTTTGTATGTCACTTAAACCTTAATAAAGCTGATTTTTAAGAAATTAAATACAAATAAAATTCAGTTTTTAGTCACATGTTACATATGGCTGGTGGCTACTGCCATGTTAGTGCAGAGTAAAAAACATCGCCACCATCACAGAAAGTTCTGTTGTGTAGTGCTGTTCTAGATAATGACTGAACAAAGATGTTAAAGAAGAAATTGAGGCACAAGATGAGAAAGAAGAGTTGAATTAATTAGATAACTTGTAAAGTCCATTCTAAGCCTCAGTTTTATAGATTCTTAAAGGTCATCTTTTTAAACCATGTAATAATAGTAGAGAGATAGTCGTTTCATTTTGGAATAAAGGAAGAGTTATTCTCACAGAAATATAACTGTTGTGTTATTTGGAGATATTTTTATTTTATTGATTTGCCTTAAAAATTGTGTCTTGTCAGCTCTTCACTCTAGTTAGAGAAATAAATTTCTGAGGGGAAATGGCCTGGCAATGGCATGGCCCAGGAGAAGTATAGTAATCGTTGTATCTTTTTCCTGAAAGATTTCTATGATAGTTTAGTTCAACCTGAAGAGCCATTTGTGACACTTAAAAATCACTGAGGGGGAAAAAAGGGACTGAGCTGGACCAGTTGTTCAAAGGACATGAGGGGTGAGTCTTGTTTCAGTTGCTAGTATTAGACAGGATTTCATTTGTGAACGTTGTTCTCTTGTCCAACTCCAGTTCCTACAGGTTTCCTTTTTCCTTTGCTCTCCAGTCATAAGGAAAAATACTCATGTGATTATTAGAAATACTGGAGCAATAAATTGTTTGAGGGACTTGAAACACCCTTTTTTTCTATTAAGCTTCAAAACCTTAAATGATACTTGCCTCACTGAAGCTCAGAGATCATTAAAAGCAGTCCTGCCAGGGCGATGTAATATATGTTTTAGCTTCCAGTTGAAAGAAAATCTCTTACCAAACTAACCTTTGAGTCATACACAATTTTTTATTTTCTAATTTTGATGTCTTGGGTGTTCCAGCACTTTTTCGTCACCTGCCATATACAAAATTCCCGTATCTTATTTGAGCCAAAAACACAAGTCTGGTATCACCTCTAACAAGTACAAATTCCTAGGCCTTTTGAACTATGTTATTATTTGCCTATTTTATTTATTGCAGAGCAGTTCCCAAGGAATAATGTCCTGGAGAAACAGAAATAACACCATAGAAGAGAAATCGTTTTATGGACATGGAGAGTACCACTGCAAACCTGATTTTTTTTGCATCTTTGTGGCTTCAGTTTCAAGTAATTGTACATTGGCAGAGGCCAAGCTGTTTTCAGTTTGACCCTTGGTTAAGCTAAAAACTACATAACAACTAAGGGTACCCTATTTCCTGGTACAGAGAGAGATACAAAAAAGGGAGAGACTAACAAGAAAACAAACAGCCAGTCTGGGTTATGGCCACAGAATCTGTCACTTTAAGAAGCACACCAAGTGATTCTGGTGAACAGAATAATTTGGAGAACTGCCTAGGTCCATATTATTTTGTAAAGGAATGATTGAAGAATGCTTTTTCTGGTTTTTTAAACATAAGACATCAATTTTTTATTGTAGTAAAATATATGTAACATAAAACTTACCATGTTCACCATTTTTAAGTATACAATTCACTGGTATTAAGTACAGCCATCACCAGCGTTTGCAAAACTTTTTCATCATCCTAAACTGAAGCTGTACCATTAAACAATAACTCCTCATTCCCCACTCCTTTCCCTCCCAGGCCCTGGTAACCTGTATAACACTTTCTGTCCCTCTGAATTTGCCTATTCTAGGTCCCTCATATAAGTGAAGAGATAATTGATTTTTAACAAAAGTTTAATTGCTTTCTTGCCTGGAGGCATGGGTCTGAGTGAAGGGGAGCAAAACATTAATTGGGTGTCTTGACATGACAAGTCAAGGTAACATTCAGATTTACTGGATTTATCTCAAGCAATAGAGAACTTTATAAACTTTGATTCCATGGAATCATACAGACTCCTTTTATTCTAATTATTTTTATCATGACCTGTTTGTTCACCTATGTTCATTCATTTGAAATTGTTACTGGCTAGTTGGTGATCCTCAATCTGATTTTCTCATAAAAATTAATAAGTGTTTCTGGAAATCTCCTCTCAATTACATCATTCTAAATAATTTCTGCAATTTTTTTTTTTGAGATGGAGTTTCGCTCTTGTTGCCCAGGCTGGGGTACAATGGCACAATCTTGGCTCACCGCAACCTCCGCCTCCCAGGTTCAAGCGATTTTCCTGCCTCAGCCTCCTGAATAGCTGGGATTACAGGCATGCACCACCACACCTAATTTTTTTTGTATTTTTAGTAGAGATGGGGTTTCTCTATGTTGGTCAGGCTGGTCTCAAACTCCCGACCTCAGGTGACCCGCCAGCCTCAGCCTCCCAAAGTGCTTGGGATTACAGGTGTAAGCCACCACGCCTGGCCCAATTTCTGCAATATTAAGGCCCAGCAGAAAAAATAAAAAATGTTACTATCAAAATGTTTCCAAAGTTGAAAAGCAAAAGAATGCATCTACTTCAAGCCATAGCAAATTTGAAGTTTCAGATCCTCTGTCCACAAGATTGAGTACTTGACGATAGCCCTTTTGGCTCCTTCCAGATGTCCTAATAAAGCGGGGAGCTCCTTCAGTGTCCAGCACGCTACTCTGGGGAGAAGGCCTCTTCACCTTGTCTAGAGCAGGGCTTCAGGTTATCTGTGCCAGAGGCTCAGAAAAGCACCTGCCACTTGGAACGTAGAACAAAAGAAAGGATTGTTTTTTTTCTTTTTTCTTTTTTTTGAGATGGAGTTTCACTCTCTTGCCCAGGGTGGGGTGCAGTGGCGGGATCTTGGCTCACTGCAGCCTCTGCCTCTTGGATTCAAGTGATTCTCCTGCCTCAGCCTCCCGAGTAGCTGGAACTACAGGTGTCTGCTACCACGGCTAATTTTTGTATTTTTAGTAGAGACAGGGTTTCACCACATTGGCCAGACTGGTCTCGAACTCCTGACCTCAGGTGATCCTCCTGCCTCAGCTTGTTTCGTTTATTTTAAACCATTTTCCTTAAATTTATAAAGCCAATTCTCCATGACATGCTTGCCACCTTCACTGTCTGGTAAATCTGCCCCATCAGTAATAAAGTGTGGCAACACTTAATTATGTGTCTTATGCAAAGCTATGGAACAGAAAGTACCACCTGGTACTTAACCCTCTAATTGTAAAATTGTGTTTTTTCTGTGCCCTGAGGTTGGACCACAGTATTGTGATAAACCATGGGACTGATGGCTGTTGCTACCCGTTCCTGTTCTTCATGAAATAAAAAAAAAAATGTAATCAAATTTCTTCTAACTCTCAAACCTTTAAGAGCTCTTCTGAAAACTTAGATCTAACTGTTTAAAGTTGAACCCTGGATTCTATAACCCTCTCTGTCACAAATCTGCTTTGTAACTTTGAGCAAATTATTTATCTTAAACACTTAACTTTCTATACAACTATTCATTGAGCATAAAACCCGGATAATGATACCACCTCTGGAAAAAAGGATTAGTGACTCAGTAGGTCTGTTTCCCTACTTAAATGTGGAAGGGAAAATGCCTTCATACTCTTCCTTCGGAATTTTCCCCTTTAGTCTCTGGGGAGAAGACTCGCTCTTCTTGGCAGCATCCATGGCTGCCAAGAGGAACTTTGCCCCACTGCCTTTGATGTGGCGAAACAAAGCCTTTACCAGAGTGCTCGGAGGATCTGGATCCCTGGAGACTCCTTGGGGCCCCCATCCACACCCTCTTTTGGAAGTTCTTTCCTAAAGTTGTATTCAGATTTATACCAATATGCAGAGGAGACATCTTTCCTATAAAAAGTTTGCTTTTCCTCACAAAGCTGTGAGGAAGCTAGTGAGGGGGAAGTTGAACTGGGTATAATATTGGCAGATGTTTTGAGCACTTCAGATAAAAATGTTTGATGAGTGCAGTCTTGTTTGTAAGGCCTTATTATACTGCATTGGAGAAAGTGTTTTCTTTGGTCACCTGCCAATGAAAAAGATTAGCCTTTTCTTGTATTTAGGATTTTTTTTTTTTTTTTTTTTTTTTGACTAGTTATGTTGGTAGAACAAGATAGACAAATGCTGCTGAAATTAGCAAATCTGTATTGGAACACGGTGATACTCATTTCTCCTCAGCGTCCTTTTCAGTTCATTGGCAGTTACTGCAAGCAGCATGAATGGGTTTTTGGTGGGACTCTGTATCTCTCTTTACCTATTCCAATTTGTATTTTCACTTTAGTTCCCTTGCTCTGATGTCCCAGACTTTAAAGGATTTGTCGCTGCTCCCCACACCATGTGTTCCTATTTTACAGCATCCAATAAGAAATGTTTTTTCATTTAAATGCCTTTTCTGTAATATGAGCCACCCTTTAGATTTCTATACATTGTATCTTCTAGTTTCTAGTCCAGAAAAATTATAGTTTCATCTTCTTTGAGGCAAGATGTGAAGATTTTTTTTTTTTTTTTTTGCCCTCCCTCTAATTTATTCCCTGTTTACAGCAAAAGAAGCCATTGGCTTCTTTTCCAACATATCTGTACCAGCAGCTAGTTGAGCTAAATGTATTTACTTTTTATATTCCCCTTAAGGTATTTAGATTGATCTGGGGTATATCTTTTGGCTCTGGACATTGTGAAATAAAGTCTTTAACCCATCATCAGCCTATCTCCATTTCTTCAAACAAAAAGGAAATGAACTTCCATTGCTGTAGGAAGAACTGAAGTCACACATAAGGGCAAATTTATTAGCAATAATGTTGTTATTCAAGCCAGGTGTGTTGGCACCTGACTGTAATCCTAGCACTTTGGGAGTTCCAGGTGGTAGATTGTTTGAGGCCAGGAGTTCGAGACCAGCCTGGCCAACATGGCAAAACCCTGTCTCTACTAAAAGTACAAAAATTAGCCTGGCATGGTGGCATGTGCCTATAGTCCCAGCTCCTCAGAAGGCTGAGGCACAAGAATTGCTTAAACCCATGAGGTGGATGTTATAGTAAGCCAAGATCGTGCCACTGTACTGCAACATGGGCAACAGGGGGAGACTGTCTCAAAAAACAAAAGAGATAATGTTATTCCATACTGGGTTCCTAGGCAGTATTTCAGAATAACCTTCTCTGAAATTCTTTGCTTTTGTTATTAATAGAATAGATTCTCATAAGGAATAGGTTAGGTACAGACCTTGACAGCATGAGATCACAAGTTATCTCTTGAAGTCACTCTTTAGAATAAATAAGTTAAATTTTTCTTTTTCTTTTTTATTTTTTTGAGATGGAGTCTCCCTCTGTCACCCAGGCTGGAGGGCAGTGGCGCGATCTCAGCTCACTACAACCTCCACCTTCTGAGTTCAAGCGATTCTCCTGCCTCAGCCTCCTGAGTAGCTGGGATTATAGGTGCGGCCACCACACCGGCTAATTTTTTTTTTAGTAGAGATGGGATTTCACCATGTTGGTCAGGCTGGTCTCAAACTCCTGAACTCAGGTGATCCGCCCACTTCGGCCTCCATTCCAAGGGAATTTTAACATTGATTTAATTGAGTTAATTATAAGAGCCTGAGGCTAGTTTACAGCGAAGAGCCCTTTTAGGTAGTATTTTTTATTTGACTTGCCAACCTCTAATTCTCACTTATGGTGTGTTTCAAGTATGTATAGTTTTAAGAGGGGGTCATTTCCCATGATTACAAAATAAAATATGAATTTCCCATGTTACCTGAAGACTGTTTGTGGGAGGTCTTGATTTGGGTCTTTGCATCTTCTGAGAAGCAGATCATAGTTTAATAGCCTCTCATCTGAACCCTGCAAAGATATTCATCTTAGAAAAAACAACTTCCACATCTCCCTATACAGCATTCTTTGCTACCACCTAAAGCCATTTGCTAATGAAACAGTAACCGTTAGAACAATAGCCTGAGTTCTCCTCCTCTCTCTTTATCAGTCAATTCTTAGAGACTCTGTTAGCACCTTCTTTTGTTTTTTTACTGTCAAAGGACAGAAGGGATTGGCAGAAGCAGAACAACCTTTATAAACTTTTCTCAAGCAGCGGTCCATGATCCTAGATTAAAGTAGGAATCAGAAGACATCAGGTCTAGAAATCCTCAGAGCAACCTTGTTTGACAGAGAAGATATTTATATGAAGAAATTTCAGTGCCAGTGACCTAAATTAAGCTGCCTAACCTCTCAAATCATGATTTCTCAGCTTGTAAAAGGGGAATAGTAACACCAATCACTACCTTCCTCTGTCGTTTGAGAGATGTTTAATGAGATAATGAACTTAACGCCCCTCTTACAGGGGAATATATTGTTGACTTTTAGGAGAATGATTTGGGGGTCCCTAAGGGGCTTGACAATCTATTAACTTCTCTGGCACTCAAACAGGATTATTGTAAAAAGCTAATCTACTGCCAATAAGTAAGCCATTTATTCTGTGGATAGATCAGGTCCAGTGTGAAAAAAAGGATTTTGATCTCTTTTTTGGAATAACTATTAGTAACTACATAGGCACAAAGATGTCTTTTTTGTCTTTCTTTCTTTTGAAAAAAAAGCAGAACAGAAGTGTAATTGTGTTTGATGGTTCACTTTGGGAGAATGTTAGGTTCAATACTGGAACACAGTCAATCAGATGGATATACTTTTTTTAAAAAAGCCTCTGGAACATGCCTCCTCAATTGAGGCCTCCAAAGGGACAAAAATTGGTTCTTTGGGAGGCATAAAAAAATAAAAATAAAATTAGGCCAGGTGTGGTGGCTCATTCTGGTAATCCCAGCACTTTGGGAAGCCTAGGCAGGTGGATCACCTGAGGTCAGGAGTTTGAGACCAGCCTAACCAACATGATGAAACCCCATCTCTGCTAAAAATACAAAAAAATTAGCTGGGTGTGGTGGTGCATGCCTGTAGTCCCACCTGCTCAGGAGGCTGAGGCAGAAGAATTGCTTGAACCCAGGAGGCGGAGGTTGCAGTGAGCCGAGGTTGCACCACTTCACTCCAGCCTGGGCGACAGAGTGAGACTGTCTAAAAAAAAAAAAAAAAAAAAGATATAACAATGGTTTGTGGCCCTCAAAAAATAGATAGATAGATAATATGTTCATGATATCAAAACTTCATGGGGAGTGGACAAACAGAAAAAAAGGTCTAAAAAGCTAGAAGGGTGATAATGAAAAAAGACTGAGAAATATTTCTCAAGTCTAGAACGTGCATATAGATGTCAGTTACTCTTTCAGCTGTGTCTGTCCCTAAGGATGGGCCAGCTGCACATTGTCAGGTCGAAACCACTTGCTATTGATTATTCCTTCCATCTGAGAGGAACTGAGTTCATAGAAAACTTGAAAGAAATGAAATTTGTACCCTAAGGGATAATGATTTCAGACAAACAAACATAAAATCTACCTGTTAGAACCAATACTTTGCACTTTAAAATGTGGTTAAGCCTTTAAGGTAAGAGGTTTCTTTTTTCTCTTGCCTCTTGAGCCTTAAAGAAAGGCACATCAAGGGTAGGAATGATCTTCAAAGTGCCTCACAGAAAAAAAAAAAAAGCCAGATTGGGAGAAAGGAGACGGTGTGGGCCCCAAAGGCAGGAAGGGAATAATTGTCTAAATAGTAATGTAAAGTGCACAGCTTCGTCCGGCTGTGGTAGCTCACGCCTATAGTCCCAGCACTTTGGGAGGCCGAGGTGGGAGGATCACTTGAGCTCTGGAGTTCAAGACCAGCCTGAGCAACATAGTGAGACCCTATCTACAAAAAACACAAAAAAATTAGCCTGGTGTTGTGGCACACACCTGTAGCACACAGCTACTCGAGAGGCTGAGGTGGGAGGATCGATTGAGCCTGGGAGGTGGGGGTTGCAGTGAGCTGAGATCACGCCACTGCACTCTGGCCTGGGTGACACAGCAAGACCCTGTCTCAAAAAAAAAAAAAAAAAAAAAAAGTACAGCATCAAAGTCAAGAAAATTGATGGGAATTGACACTGAAGTACTTAAGAAATTTTAAGTTTGCTATTGCTTCTAGTATTAATAAACTTTCATATATCCATCATAATTTTCCTTCCACCTTTCTCATGTCTTATTAGTTCTTTCATACACTCAGAATGGATGGGATGACCCCAAATGGACTTGCTACATACTGCAGAATTTGGAAGAGACCTGTGTTTTGCTTAGCAGTCCTGAAACAGTAGAATGGCCTTTTTTTGAGATAGGGTCTCACTCTGGCCCAGGCTGGAGTACAGTGGTGCTATCTTGGCTCACTGCAATCTCTGCCTCCTGCGATTTTTTTTTTTTTTTTTTTTTTTTTTTTTGAGACAAAGTTTCGCTCTTGTTGCCAGGACTGGAGTGCAATGGTGTGATCTCAGCTCACCACAACCTCTGCCTCCTGGGTTCAAGCAATTCTCCTGCCTCAGCCTCCCAAGTAGCTGGGATTACAGGCATGTGCCACCATACCCGGCTAATTTTTTATTTTGTATTTTTAGTAGAGATGGGGTTTCTCCATGTTGGTCAGGCTGGTCTCAAACTCCCACCCTCAGGTGACTGCCCGCCTCAGCCTCCCAAAGTGCTGGGGTTACAGATGTGAGCCACTGAACCTGGCCAAGTTCAAGCTATTCTTGTGCCTCAGCCTCCTGAGTAGCTGGGACCACAGGTATGTGTCACCACACCCAGCTAATTTTTTTTTTTTTTTAAGAAATGGGATCTCACTATGTTGTCCAGGATCTCAAATTGCTGAGCTCAAGTGATCCTCCCTCCTCAGCCTCCCAAAGTGCTAGGATTACAGGCATGAGTGACTGTGCCCGGTAATGGCCATATTTAAAAATATAGTTTTTTCCTCAGTCTCTGACGATTCCTTGCTTAATCATCCTATTCTTTAATATACAAAACTATAAAGAGAATCAGAGATTATTTCTCCCTGCTTAGCCATTTCATGGTGGGACAATGAGCACTCTTTCTCCAAGCCAAGCATTTGATAAGCATTAGTTGCTATGGGCATTTAACTGCCTTAAAGAAATCCACCCCAATTCCCTGCCTATTGATTCCTTAAGATCACAGAAGAAAGTGGAATGAATCCTAGAGAGGCCTTCAAGCTCCCTGACACCCATGGGGCCCACTCATCTCCACCCCCCGACTCCAATTCCAAAATCTCACACATTGTCCTTTTCATAGTTCCTCAGTTCCCTGCCCTTCAGCTTCTCTTTGTTAGCCACTGGGTGGGTGTAACACCAAACCTCAGTCCCACTGTGGCCCCGGCAGCTGGGCTTCTCTCTCCCCCATTACATTGCAGACATTCTTTTCACATCATTTTGTCCTCGCTGCTGCATTCCCTCCATTTGGCTTCATTTTCTCTGTGCAAACTTCTGTTCCAAGGGACAGGAGTTTGCCAAGGAGATGCTGGCAGAGAGGGTCCAGTTCTCTCCTTTCTATCTGAAGAGCCCAGTGTCACTCATTAGCATATGAGAAGAATGGTTGTAAATAAACATCAAATGAGGTTAACGAGCTGCAGCTCATCAATATTAATGAAGTCCACCTCACAGCCTTGGCGGGAGGTACCAATGGCTCTAATCACAAGAAGCAGTTTCATAAGGCCCTAGTTATAGGGCAGGAAGGGTTAGATCCAGCCTGTTGAAATGTTTGTCATTTTATGACCCCAGGAATGCTGCAGGGTAAGGCAGTCTGATACCAGATCTGTGCTTGCACGCCCCTCTTGTGTTCAAATTATATCTGTTTGTCTCAACAGGTGGAAGCCTAGGAAAAGGCTGTATCTGCTAAGCCAAAATCTGGGGTGGGAATATTCCAGGTCAGTCTGCAGTTCCCAAGTCAAAGCTGAAGCTCCAGAGTACCAGGGTTTGATCTCTCATTGCTCTTCCATCAGTTACCCCAGATAACCCAAACACTTGTTTCCAGTGTAGTGAAGGACGGTCTGAGAGTCTTCTAAGCTCAGCGTGGTAAGGAATGAAGAAACTCCCATTTTATGTAGCTCATGAAATAAGTCCCACTAAATAAGTCCCTGTGCCTATTATTTAGAGGATTCAAAGAGTAACAAGCTTATGTTAAAGTTACAGGCATGGTGGCTCATTCCTGTAATCCCTGTACTTGGGGAAGATAAGGTGAGAGGATCACCTGATCAAGAGTTCCAGACCAGCCTGGGCAACATAGGGAGACTTCTCTCAAAAGCAGTAAATAAATAAAAATTTTAAAAGTAGCTGGGCGTGGTGGCATGCGCCTGTATTCCCAGCTACTCAGGAGGCTGAGGTGGGAGGATCACTTGAGCCTAGGAGTGTGAGGCCACAGTGAGCCATGGTCATACCACTGTACTCCAGCATGGGGAACACAGTGAGACTCTATCTCTGAAAAAAAATTTTTTGAATTAAAAGAAACAGTAAGTATTTAAAAAAAAAAGAAAAAGAAAAAAGAAAAAAGTGCTCGCTTTTGCAGTACATATACTAAAATTGGAACGATACAGAGATTAGCATGGCCCCTGCGCAAGGATGACACACAAATTCGTGAAGCGTTCTATGTTTTTAAAAAAAAAAAAAAAAGAAAGAAAAGAAACAGTAAGTACAGCTGTCATTTACTGAACACTTACTGTGTCCTAGGCATGGCACTAAACATTTTTGTTATGTAATCCTCACAATAATCCCATGAAGGGGGCTGGGCACAGTGGTTTACACCTGTAATCCCAGCACTTTGGGAGGCTGAGGTGGGCAGATCACGAGGTCAGGAGCTCAAGACCAGACTGGCCAATATGGTGAAACCCCGTCTCTACTAAAAACTACAAGAAAATTAGCTGGCATGGTGGCTTGTGCCTGTAATCCCAGCTAGTTGGGAGGCTGAGGTAGGAGAATTGCTTGAACCGGGACCGGGGAGGCGGAGGTTGCAGTGAGCAAGATTGCGCCACTGCACTCCAGCCTGGACTACAGAGCGAGATTCCATCTCCAAAAAAAAAAATCCCATGAAGGTATTCCCATTTTACAGATGAGGAAGTTGAAACTCACTGATTTTATGTCATGGGTCTAAGAGCACACATCAGCAAGTTGCAGAAGAGGAGTTCAGATTCAGAGCTGTCTGACTGCAGAGCCCATGATCCTGCTGCCCTCTGTGGCATCAAGAGTCAGTCACATGAAATCCAAGCTTTTGTGCTGCTCCTTCTTGTCAAAGATGTGTGTCCTTCTCCAGTTTCAAGGGGACTAAACACAAAGTATTTCCCTGCAAGTAGAATCAGAAGACTTTAGAATTATTTTTTTAAGTCCAAGTGCCCTTTGAAATTATTTTTAGAAAGGAAACTTTCATTAAATATGTTTTTCTCGATATATAAATTTGGGGTCAGAGGGATTAGGCTTTGAGACTATGTGTGTGTACACAACCCAGCACATGTTGATAGCCGTGATACTGATTTATCCACCTTTTCACACGAGTTCCTTTTATGATTAAACACACACTGCGTGAGGCCAGTGACCATGGGACACAGAGATGCCGCTCTGTGGCTGATTTAAGGCTCTGATCCTAGACTCAATTACATTGTTTCGACAACTGAAGGTCTGGTTTATTACTTAAAGTACTGTCATTGTACTTGATCTGTGATTTCCTTGGGGGTGGGAAGGAGAACCAAATTGTTGTTATCACAAAAGCTACACCTGATTGTAAAGAAGGACTTCTAGTGAAAGGATGAGAGTGAAACAGCTACTTCTCTTTCTTCTATTTTTCTCCTTGAAAACTCTAGGGCCCTAGGCCAAGGCAGGCAGATCACCTGAGGCCAGGAGTTCAAGACCTGCCTGGCCAACATGGTGAAACCCTGTCTCTACTTAAAATACAAAAATTAGCTGAGCGTGGTGACACACACCTGTAGTCCCAGCTACACAAGAAGCTGAGACAGGAGAATTGCTTGAACCCAGGAGGCAGAGGTTGCAGTGATCTGAGATTGCACTCCAACCTGGGTGACAGAGCAAGGCTCTATCTCAAAAAAAAAGAAAAAGAAAGAAAGAAAACTCAGGGACCTTACTTGATAATTTTTACGTAGGCAAAACGCCCAGGAGTGTTTCCACAGAATGGCACCCAAAGCCCACCCATGCAGGAGCCCTTCCTGCCACCAAGGTAACCAAGACTAGGAAGCAATTGAAACTGGGCCTTCCTTTCCCAGGCCTGTGGCTGTCAACTTGGCTCAGAAAGAGGGAGACTGATGACTTTGTCTCCTCACCCAGTCACACTACCAACACAGTTCTCATTTGAGCCTGGTCACATGGCTACGCCTTCTTATGGCCAAACAAGGATACGCTGTTTCCCGTTCTTTGCACCCTGGGTTTGGCCTGAGCATCCTTAGATGAAACCATCAGGACCCCCAAACCTTGAAGCTTTTCCAGGGGCAAACTGCATGCAGGGATGGGAAGGAGGGGCTGAGCTGTGCAGTGGAGCAGCGGATGGTGTGCAGTCAGGATATTTGCAAGAGCCAAGGGGTTAGTTCATTGCTGCTTTGTATACTCAGGCACACCAGAAAACTCAGATTAATAGGCTGTTTATTCTTCAGCATGTTCCTTCAATCAAAGGCTCTGGATGGTATTATTAAAGGGTGTTTGTGAGAGCGCCCTGGAACACTCCTCCTGGGCTCCGCTCACTGAAGAGGAACGATTGAGTCCTTTCATTTCCTGGGCAGCATCCCTCTCACTCAGTGCTCACTGTGGTATAAAGGTCTGCAGAGCCTTTGTTAGAAACAGGATCTTTTGTTCTGTCCTTATGAGGTCCCATTACCTACAGCACCTTGATCTGTCGGAGTCTAATTATTTAATGTGCTTGTCTTTTGATCTGTTGCGCTACCTGAACCTAATGAATGCAGTCTACTCTATGCCAGGGAGTTGTTTTGTTTTGGTTTTTTGCCTCCATGTGGCACCAGTTCCCTGTTTAGACAGTATTGGTTTTTTTTTTTTTTTTCCATGGTTGTTTTCAAGGAGTTTGTCCAGGAGGGAAGGAGACATCCACCTGAACCCTACTCTGTGAAGGAAATGAATGCGTTTTTTCTATTAGAAGATTCTCCTGAAATGTTCTGAAGTTTGTTCATACCTGGGAATTGAAGCATATTGAATTACGAAAGAGTTACTTCCTCTACCCCCACCCCCTGCAGTGGAGATTTATACTGGAGAAGGTGGCAAAAAAATTAGGAGGGAAACTGCTCGCTACAATTCCCCCCAGTTCCCCTGGGGCAGCAGTGTGCTGCACATGAGGGATCACTGTGCCTTGTTCCCCCAGCAGTGACACTTCTCTGTGGCTGGGCAAATATTGTATTCCGGGCCTTCCACAACTTCTGCATGTGTGCACACAAGCGCGCGTGTGCATGCACATAAACACACACACACACACACACCCATACCCCTCCTGGGCATCCCCTTAATACAGAGGCATCCAGTATATTGCAAAGGTACTAGTCTTCACTATACACAGTGCAAACACTCAGCACATTGTAGGCACTTGTTCATATCAAACAAAACCAGTGCAAATAATAAGCGATAGTTTGAGATCTGGCACAACCCTTAATTACCACAGCCAGAGGCCAGAAAATGAAATCAGAGTCATATATCTGAGGTTAGAACTCTAGACTCTATCTGGCATCCTATAACCCAAAGCACCACCAGGGAGGTACACCTTGGAGCAGTGGGAGCACTGTCATCCAGAAGACATTGTCCCCTCACTTCCCTCCAAAACCAGCACAGCTGTTTGGACGAGGGCTATCTGCCGTATATACAGTGAGACTAAGATATATATACACACCCTGGCACTTCGCCTGATTCCTTCTGTGAAGTCCATCTGTTTATCCAGTTCCAGATCCCAAAAGGCAGTCACCAAAAACTAAATAGTGAAAAGGGACAGGCTTTTTTTTCTTTCTTTCTTGATAAACATGTTCCAGTGAACAAAACAGATTTTGCAAACACATTCCATCTAGTAAATCTTACCTCACAGCTGTGTGAGAAGGGCTTGGAGGAGAGAAGGCTGAGGAGTGGGAGGGTCTCAGGACTTGATTGAAGAATTAGAAAGTTCAGAAACCCACAAGGGTGGGACAGTTCAGTACTATCTACTTTATTTATTTATTTATTTATTTATTTATTTTTTGAGATGGAGTCTTCCTCTGTCACCCAGGCTGGAGTGCAGTGGTGCGATCTTGGCTCACTGCAACCTTGGCCTCTTGAGTTCAAGTGATTCTCCTGCCTCAGCCTCCCGAGTAGCTGGGATTACAGGCACCCACCACTGTACCCGGCTAATTTTTGCATTTTTAGTAGAGAAGGGGTTTCACCATGTTGGCCAGGCTGGTCTTGAACTCCTGACCTCAAGTGATTCACCCAGCTCCGCCTCCCAAGTGCTGGGATGACAGGCGTGAGCCACCGCACCCAGCTTAGCTACTTCTTATAGGGTGAAAATTTGCTTTTCCCCTTCATTCTAGCCCCTATTCTAAAGCTGGGATCTGTGATGGGTTCACCAAAGATAAAGAGCTGGCTGCAGATGTTAGCTGCTTTTGCTGAAAAGCTGATCTAGCCAGACTTTATCTTCAAAGGACAGGCCCTGCACTTCTGATGTTCCCTGAGCCTCTCCCACTGAGCCTGCTCTGATCCATTGCAGCCATGGTGCTCCCTGGATTCAGACAATGGTGTGTTGTCCCGGAACACCCTATCTAGCCTGTCTCTGCTTCACATCTACCCCTTTGGCTAGAAAAATGAGAGACAGAGCTCACATCAATAACGGATTCTGAAGATCGAGGACAAGCGGAAGAAATTGACCTTTTGCCTCAGAGGTGGCTGGATGTTTGTGTGTCTCTGTTCGATGTCGAACTGGCTCACTGAACCACTCAAGAGTTGTTTTTTAAAAATGTTCTCCTCACTCCTCATTTGCGGGTCAGATGCTTTGGATAATCCAGTGGAATTCTCTCTGCCTCACTGCTGGTTGCTGCCAGACACAGAGTGCTAAATCCTGTCAGTCGGTGACTTGAAATGATGATGTGTGAAAGTGCTGCGATGTGGACATCCTGCACTCATTCACAAGGACTCCTTTGCCAGTTAACCACAGTAGTGAAATGGGACAGCATGGGGCAGCTTCCACAGCCCTTGCCTTATCTTTCCTCACTGTTCCCACCCTCCCGCATGGCAGTATGTAGCTCCAGTAACTGGGAAGGCTTGGAATTCTGTTTCATTTGATATTATTCCCTTCCCAGGCGTCATAGAGTAACTTCTTTAGCAGATTGCAACACACCAGAGACAGAGAAAATAGCATTTTTGTGCAGAATGGCGAAGCGGGAAGCAAAACATTCTTATTACTGGTTCCCATCTCCCAGTCTTTGGCCTTCCTTCTTTCCCCAGATTGCCTGGCTGGCTCCTTCTCATCTGGTGAGTTCTCAGCTCAAATGGTACCTTTTCAAATATGAGCCTGGCCCAGCCGTCTCATGTGTATCACACCACCCTGCCTGATTTATGTCATTGCTCTTCTCACTTCCTAAAAGTATTTATTTCTTTGTTGCTTTCATTGTCTGTCCCCCGACCACTGCCACCACGCATACACGCTAGAATGTAAGTACCATGAAAATAGGGATTTATATCTGTCTTATCTCTTGCTATTTCCCCAGAACCTCGCACAGCCCCTGGCATGCCGTTGTCACTTAGTATATTGACTACATATGTAGGTAAGAATGTAGCAATTAAGAACTTCTAAAGCAAATATCCCTGGTTGCTATCAGGAACTGGTAAAGGCAGACAGAGAGTTTGAGGAACGGAATGAGAAGACATGATTTCTTATAGTGATTTTAATAATGGTCTTAATTACAAATTGAATATATTAAGTCAAAGATCAGAAGATCGAGTCTTAGTTTCCTCTGACTCTAAACTGCTCCTTATTGACTATGTTAAGTCACAGAGACCAAGTACTACAAACTTCCTGGCCAAACTGGCATAATTAATGCCACAAAGCATGCCCACTTCCAGATTTCCATTGGACAGTACCTGGCTTTGCAGATGCCAGAAGAAACTGGCACAGTTTAAAGCAGTTTAAAGCCCAGGCTGGGTATCTTCATCTACCCTTTATTACATTCTTGCCTGCCTCCAGTTCCCAAAAAGACTGCATTCCTGTCTGCAGCTCCAGGGCCCTGCGGCCCCTTCAGTCGTGAAAGCCATGGAGGTGGGTTGGCCCTGATCCCCCAGGCGTGAGACAGTATGATCAGGAGAACACATCTTTTAGGCCGGCAGACACATGGCACTCATCTCCTCGAGAGTCCTTCACCTAAACGAGAATTATTAGCTTCTCAGAAGTTTTCCTTTGTCTTGTTGGGGCAAGATCTGTGCCTAGTGTCAAGAGAGAGATATTAAAGATTAAAGAGCCTCCACCAGGAAAGGGAATAGTTTTACCTGAATCTCTTAATTTGTTTTTCCCCCATGCAAGTGGATTCATGTTGCTGGGCTTCCTGGCTTACTCCCCAGCGGTTTGTAGTCATTTTTATCATGACTTTGTGGTTGCATTGATATCAGAATGGGTTTTGACTGCTGTAGGTGATGTTCATGCTCCACTGCTTTTTCTCGTATGTTGCTAACGACTCTCTGTTGGTTTCAGCCCTTAGCCAAGCCCACCCCACTCCACACCTGACTCCTCTGTCTTTTATTGATGCTGTGTTGACTTTGCATGCCTCTGTTAGTTCCGTTTTCTGAGCACCTGCAGAGAATTACCCATGTCTGCTTGCTGCTGCGGATCAGCTAGGCCTTTGATCTGTTTGATTTTTGTACTTTTAGAAATGTTGAAGGACTCTCTAACCCCACCAAAGTACATAAATGGTGCTAGAGTTCCTGTAGCCTGACCTCTTCCAGACTAGCTCTGCTTAGAGACCAGAAGATTTTCATGTAAATTCAGATGCAGATGCCATTTAGTAAATGTTTTCTATGTACTATTTTACTGTCCTAAGCACTTATGAATATTTCATTTAATCTTTGCTTGTAGAGCTAAAAGCCCATGTACACGAACTGGCCCCAGTTATTTCTCTCACTTCATGTCTTCTTCCTTTTCCCCTTGTTCTTTTGGCTCCTGCCATGCTGGTTTCCATGCTGTTCCTCTTACCCAATAGGCTCACTCCTTCCTTAAGACTTTGCAGTGGCTATTCCCTGTGCCTGGAATGCTCTTCCCTCAGATGTCTGTATCAGTTACTCCTTAACCTCCTTCAAATCTTTGCTTAGGTGTTACCTTCTCCACAAAACCTACCTAGACCACTGTACATAAAATTGAAACACCAGTACCATCGCATATTCCCTATCAATCAGACTTGCTGTATTCTTTTTTTCCATTATACTTATCACTAACTTCCTATATTGTTTGTTTATTTGTTTGTTTGTTTTTTGAGGCTGAGTCTTGCCCTGTTGCCCAGGCTGGAGTGCAGTGGCCCGATCTCAGCTCACTGCATCCCCTGCCTCCCAGGTTCAAGCGATTCTCCTGCCTCAGCCTCCTGAGTAGCTGGGATTACAGGCGTGTGCTGCCACGCCCAGCTAATTTTTGTATTTTTAGTAGAGACGGGGTTTCACCATGTTGTCCAGGCTGGTCTCAAACTCTTGACTTCAGTTGATCCACCTGCCTTGGCCACCCAAAGTGCTGGGATTACAAGTGTGAGCCACCTCGCCAGCCTATTTGTTTATTTTCTTTATCATTCATTAACTGTCTTCCCCACTACAAGATGAGCTCCATAAAGGCAAAGATCTTGTCTGTTTGTTCCCTAATGTATCCTAGGCACCTAAAAAATAGTGTCTGGCACATAATAGATGCTACATAATATCTATTAAATGAATGAACTTTGTCCCTTAAAAACCCATGAGGTATGTTCTCACTCATAGGTGGGTGTTGAACAGTGAGAACACATGGACATAGGGAGGGAAGCATCACACGCTGGGGTCTGTCGGGGGGAAATAGGGGAGGGACAGCGGGGGGTGGGGAGTTGGGGAGAGATAGCATGGGGAGAAATGCCAGATATAGGTGATGGGGAGGAAGGCAGCAAATCACACTGCCGTATGTGTACCTATGCAACAATCTTGCATGTTCTTCACATGTACCCCAAAACCTAAAATGCAATTAAAAACAAAAAAAGAGAAAAAAAAAACCCTGAGGTATCTTCTGCTATCCCCATTTTTATGATGATGGAATCGAAGCTTAAAATCGAAGCTCAAAAAATTTAAGTAACTAAATTGCCCCAGATCATTTGTCTAATAACTAGTGGAGCTGGGATATGAACCCAGGATTGACTAACTCCAAAAAACATACTTTCACCCATGAGGATAATCCTAAGAGCCACCTGAGCTATTTAATTAAATGTCAGTTCTCACTCCCTGACCCCAAGGATTCTGATTTTGCTTCTGTGGGTTTGGGGTACAGGTGATTCATGCTCATATGTTGAGATGCTTTCAGTTATACTACATTGCTTTTAGGGTTTCACATCTGTCTGGGAAGGCATAGGGATAAAATTCATTGAATATTTTTTAACTGCCTACTGTGTGCCAGTCCCTGTGGTTTGAACAAGCAAGTGAGATGGAGTCCCTACCCTCAAGGCCCGGCCTGATGGGACCTTAGAACCCTGCATTGACTCTGTCAGACTACCTCACTTGAGCAAGCCACTGATTCTTTAAGCCTTAGTTTCTTAATCTGTAAAATGGAGATAATCAGGTATTTACTTCAGAGCAAAAGGCCTCATCTATGATCTTGTGATTCCCAAGACTCTTTTAAGTTGTGAAGTCACAGAGTGGACTAACTTCCATTGCTGAGAACAATGATGGGGCAAACGAATAAATCAATAATTCAGCCGTCAGTAAATAGTGGAAGACGTAAAAACGTGCGCTTTGGAATCTGGCAGATCCATGATTCAAAGCCCAAATGTGCTTGCCTCTTGCTGGTTATGTAACTGGGCAAATTACTTCACCTCCCTGTGTCTGCAAGTAAAATGGGGACAGTACTTGCCCTACAGGACTGTTGGGAGACATTCAGTGAGAATCATGATACACAGCACTCAGTGCAGCAGTTTATAAACAGATAACAGCATGAGACATTGCAGAAGCAGTGACCAGTAAATGGTTTAGAGACAGTAAACATCTAAAGATCCAGAAGAGTTTTACAGTTTTACAGCCTACTATTTTATAGTTTAAATTTGGGTATGACTTTTTTTTGCTGTTTTTAATAGAATTTACATGGAAATCTTTTTAAAATATATATGATATGTATACGGTGGCCTTCTCTGCCATCTTATATAATTTAACTCCGCAAGGCATCTAAGCATCATCTTTGTAATAATAAATTATTTTACTCTGCTGGAAAACATTATTGCCTTGAGGGCCAACTGAAATGTACCCTAAATACATCCAGATTGTATTTTAGATATTTTTTTCTGCCTCTCTGTTCGGTCATGTAGTTGATGTGCAATTATAATTCTTTTTCCTCTCTCTGTTTACCCCGTCTAATCTGTATTGGGCTTAGAAACTAGTGACCAAGCTTGTTAAACTGAGTATCATCACAGTATGTCTTGGAAGCCTGTAAGTTAGCCACACAAAAGCTTTTGTATGTGGACTTCATGAAATCTTCTTGCCTACTTGGAGACTTACTGACATTTAGATATTTGACATTGACTGTTAGTTAAGTTTTAAATTGACTAGATATTACCGTGTAGGGTACAGATACCTGAAAAAATTTTTTCATTATTCTCAGCATTGGAAGTTGATCCATTCTGTGACTTAACAACTTAAAAGAGCCTTGGGAATCATGGGCTCATAGGTCTGGCCTTTTGCTCTCAAGTAAATAGCAATTGATTATTAACTCTTTTTTACAGATGCAGAAATTGAGGCCTAAGAGTAAGTAGCTTGTTCAAGTGAGGTAATCTGGGAGAGTCAAGGCAGGGTTCCAAGCCTGCCCTTCTGCTCTGCCACACACTGTTCCCAGGAGGAAGCAATCATCTTAGGCTGTGGAAAGGAAGGAAAACTATCAATAAATATGGGTAAAGATTAGAAAAGTGGCCCAGCACGATGGCTCATGCCTATAATCTCAACGCTTTGCGAGGCTGAGGCGGGAGGATCACATGAGCCCAGGAGTTTGAAACCAGCCTGGGCAACATTGTGAACACAGTGACACCCCTACAAGAAAAAAACTGCTGAGCATAGTGATGTGTGCTTGTACTCTCAGCTACTCTGGAGGCTGAGGCAAAAGGATCACTTCAGCCCAGGAAATCGAGGCTGCAGTAAGCTGTGATCACACCACTGCACTCCAGCCTGACAACAGAGCAAGACCCTGTCTCAAGGAAAAAAAAAATTTTTTTTTGAGAAATGAGATCTATAGGGGATATTGTAGCTATTCAGTTCTGTGCTCTTATTTTGATAGATGTTTTTCCTATCATTCCTGCCCTCATTTGAAGGGGTGTCTAACCTTACTATCCCATCAGTAAGCCTGAACATCTCTGTAAGGGAAATCCAAAAACATAGGAAGAAATATAAAAGGTGATTATCTTTTCATCATGGACAAAAGAAGATGTAGGAAAGGAACTAAATGGGATTCAGCTGACGTAGAGGGGGAAGAAGGAGCCATTGAGAACAAGGGGCATGGAAATAGGTTTCTGAAGGAAGGTGCACACTTGACCATCTCTGTGGATGGTTCCCTGCCTGCCGGCCTGCCATCCTTCCTTTCACAGCTTTGTTGAGATATAACTTACATACCATAAATCGGAATGGCTTTTAAAACATAAATCTTCTTCTTCTTCTTCTTCTCTTTTTTTTTTTTTTTTTTTTTGAGACAGAGTCTTGCTCTGTCGCCCAGGCTGTAGTGTAGTGGTACGATCTCGGCTCACTGCAACCTCCGCCTCCCAGGTTAAAGCAGTTCTCCTGCTTCAGCCTCCGAAGTAGCTGGGATTACAGGCGCACTCACCATGCCCAGCTAATTTTTGTATTTTTAGTGGAAACGTGGCTTTGCCATGTTGGCCAGGCTGGTCTCGAATTCCTGACCTCGTCATCCGCCAGCATTGACCTCCCAAAGTGCTGGGATTAAAGGCGTGAGCTACCACACCCAGCCAAAAAATTTTATTCTTCTGATTCCAGGAAAGCACACATCACCCACAGCCACCAAACACAGAGTTAACTACCATTGTTAACTCTGTTGATGTATTCCATTCTTTTCCCTACACAAATTTTTATTTTATTTTTTTAATTTTAAAGCAGAGATGGAACCATAATCTATAAAACAATTTTTATTTTGCTCTTTCCTATTAATATCATAAGGTCATGTACTTTATTTTCTTCTTAAACTCATTTCATCAGATGAATTAAATCTTTATTGTAAAAGCTTCCAAAAAGAAATTCCTCATCTGGGGTTGAAAATTCAAACACCAGCACTGGCCAGGCAGGTAACGTAAGAAGCACAGGTGTTATTGAGTGGCAAACGGGCAAGGGCATCCCCTTCCTCAGCTCCAGCTAATTGTGGTCATGCAGGAATGCTGGTCCAGCATTGCCAGGTCTTCTGATTTTTCCTAAAAAAGAGAGCCATCTGAAATCTAGATTGTGTCATGGGAAATATCTTAATGTTTTGCCTCGAAATTTAAAAAATTCACTTCAAGGCCGGGCGCGGTGGCTCACACCTGTAATCCTAGCACTTTGGGAGGCTGAGGTGGGTGGATCACCTGAGGTCAGGAGTTCAAGACCAGCCTGGCCACCAAGGTAAAACCCCATCTTTAAAAAAAAAAAAAAAAAAAAAAAAAAAAATTAATTCACTACAAGGCAAATGAAACCTGTCTGCTAGCTATATTCTCTGTCCCAGCCAGTGAGTGCTAAGAGCTTCACAAGCATTATCTCATGTACTCTTCACAGCAGTCTTGCTCCTCTAATGGTTCCTTATTAGGAACCAACAATGAAAAAAGTCAAAATCCTTGCTCTCTTGGAGCTTCTGTTGGGGAGACAGGTAATACTGCTCTGGAGAAAAGATAAAGCAGGAAAACAAGATAGGGAGTAGCGGGAGAGTTTTGCAGCATTGCCACTCTGCTAGCAGGTTATGTGCTGGATGGTCAAATTATGGCTGGGCGCGGTGGCTCACGCATGTAATCCCAGGACTTTGGGAGGCCAAGTGGGGCAGATCATCTGAGATCAGGAGTTCGAGACCAGCCTGGCCAACATGGTGAAACCCCCATCTCTACTAAAAATACAAAAATTAGCCAGGCGTGATGGCGGGCGCCTATAATCTTAGCTACTTGGGAGGCTGAGGCAGGAGAATCCCTTGAACCCGGGAGGCCGAAGTTACAGTGAGCCGAGATCATGCCATTGCATGTCAGCCTGGGTGACAAGAGTGAAACTCCATCTCAAAAACCAAAGAAACAAACAAAAACAAATTATGCACTACCCAGTCTTTGCACTGCTTCCTCAACCATAGAGAATGACAGTGAAAGTATCCTAGAATGTCACACCCAAAAGCCACCCTCATAATTATTGAGATTAAAAAGTTTGTACATTTTCAAATACTTCTTAATGGTCTTACTTTTTAAAAATCGTTTGATGTCTTCTCATTGCTCATACTTCTGTTTGTTCTCTTAATTTTAAAAATAGGTTATACACGAACATGACAAAATTCAAAAACGTATACAATCTTTTATATACTTTAAAATAAAATATATTTTTCTTAGTCTAATCAGCCTTGATCATTTATTTATATGTGAGGCATGACAGGAAGAAATTGAGGCACAGAGTTGGTGCCCAATGGAAGGCCACCCATCGATGGGGAAACCACACCCCAGTGAGTAAGACCAGACTTTGTCTTTCAGAATTCTTGTGCATAAAAGAAGTTGGGTGGATTCATCCTGATGCCACTGATATTTTTCATCTTTTTCTTTTACTTTTTGTATGCCTGCAAGTCCCAGAGAAAGATAAGGATCAGGGTTCAGAAAGCCTAACTATTGTGTCTTTTCCCAGGATGGAGAGCACTATCATTTGGTTCACATTTTTATTAAAATAAGATGACTGAGTCACTGACATTACAAGCAAAGGATCCTTTACCAGGAAACCATACTTTGAAAAACAAAGCTGATGGCTTTAAGGAACAGTAACTACTAACACCAGTTTCCTTTCCCATCAGGTCCCAAAAGAGTCAGACACTCTTCTTTCTCTAGCTGCCTCATTCTCTTACCAATACATATCCACATAATTATAGATAGGGTACATTACATATGCCCACAAAAGACAAAACAGCAGGAAAGACAAAGGTGGATTCATCTGAAGAGATGTGTGTGTTTATCTATTTCCAGTCCCCTTTCTGGTTCTTGCTTTTTCTGTTCCTTACGTCGGGTTTTTTAGTTGATAGGTAGCCATAAATCCATCATCATTGGTGGAAGCTAGTGGACTCTGACGAGAAAACAGGCTGTTGTCTTCATAAGCACGCCTACATGCTGGCCACCGCCTTCCCCTGCCCGCACACCCATCAAGAACCAGAGAACTTAGATTGTTGTTTTTTTATTTTTAGCCTGTCTTGGTTCCACTCACCCTCAGTGAGTAACCCCGTTAGCCACTGCTTCTGTTTGTATTTATTTAGAAAAGAAGGAAAATGCATTTTAAGCAAATCAAATGCATAATCTGTTCCACTTCTTATTTATTCTGTGGCTGCTTTGGACACTGGAAAACTCAGAGAAATTGTAATAACTTTTATTAGTTTTTGCTTTCTGTGGCTTTCTCTCTTAAGTTCTCATCAGACAGTTTTGCTAATGACATAAAATTTTACCCTAATGATAAGCCTGATTTTAAATTGCAAAGAAAAAAGTAGAGGGGCCAGATGTAGTGGCCTGTAATCCCAGCACTCTGGGAGGCCAAGGCTGGCGGATCACTTGAGGTCAGGAGTTGAAGACCAGCCTGGCCAACATAGTGAAACCCCGTCTCTACTAAAAATACAAAAATTAGCCAGGCGTAGTGGCACATGCCTGTAGTCCCAGCTACTCGGGAAGCTGAGGCATATATATACACACACACACACACACACACACACACACACACAAACACATATATATATATATATATATATATATATATATAAAATTAATTTTGTTGTCTCTTCTCTATTTTCTTACAGACATCAGTAGCAAGTCACTTAAAATAGAAAGGGCCTGTCAGTTTGTTTGGTGAGGGAAGCAAGGAAGTTAGGAGCCTGATAGACTACATCTGACCCTGGAGCCACCCTAGGACAAAAGGTGATAGAAAGAGATGGACTAGCTACTGGGGATTTAAATGTTCACAGTAATAATCATTGGCCAGGTTCGGTGGCTCACACCTATAATCCCAATGCTTTAGGAGGCCAAGGCAGAAGGATCATTTGAGGCCAGGAGTTCCAGAGCAGCCTGGGCAACATAGCAAGACTCTTGTCTCTAGAAAAAATAAAAATGAAACAATTAGCCAGGCATGACGGTGCACACCTGTAGTCCTAGCTACTTCCCACCTAGGCTAACGCAGGAAGAGCGCTTAAACTCAAGGAGTTCCAGGCTGCAGCGAGCTATGATCGTGCCACTGCACTCCAGCCTGGGTGACAGAGTAAGACCCTGTCTCTAAAAAATTAAAATAACGGCCAGCACAGTGGCTCACACCTGTAATCCTAGCACTTTGGGAGGCTGAGGCAGGTGGATTGCTTGAGTTCAGGAGTTTGAGACCACCATGAGCAACATGGCGAAACCCTGTCTTTACAAATATACAAAAATTAGCCAGGCATGGTGGTGCGTGTCTGTGATCCCAGCTATTTGGGGAACTGAGGTGGGAGGATTGCTTGAGAGGTGGAGGTTGCAGCGAGCCGACATGACACCACTGCACTCCAGCCTGGGCGACAAAGCAAGACCCTATCTCAAAAGAAAAAAAGAATAGAATTAAATAATAATTAAAATAATAATAGCAGTTGCAGCTAACATTTTCTGGGTTCTTACTGTGGGCATTCATCGGGCCAGGTGTTTTTCATCCATAGACAAAGGAAAAGCAGGCTGAGTTCCCAGAGACTTACAGCACATGATAAAAGACATCCTAGGGAACCAGCCCGTGTAGCAGAGAAAGGCCAGCCTTTGAATGAGAAGGCTTGATCTGATCCTGAAACTACCACTTATGCGGCAGTTTTGTCCCTTGCTGAGTCTCGTTTTCCATGTCTATAAAAATGGGAATTAATACCATTTTCTTTTCCCTGCCCCACACAGTTCTTATAGGGATCAAAAGTGATCAAAAGTGAAAATGGTTTGCATAATTCTACAGTGTCTACAAATATGAGCCATCAGCACTATTAAAAGTGAGGTGACAGAGTATTGGCAGGGCACTGAGAGACCAGGAAAGTGTGCACCTGCCTTCAGGCAGGAAGTCTGTTATTCATTCATCAGTAAAGAACAAAGACTTGATAAAATCATTATGAGATAAGAAATAAGGTGGTTTCAGCCACCCACTGGCTGGAGCTGAAGGAGAACACTGATAAATTATGCCTTTTGTTATGCAGGTGCCGTCCCACCTGTGTGCCTTAAATTAAGGAAAGTAATAACAAGAGCAGATACTGTTGATTGGCTGCTTATCTGTGCCATGTACCAGCCCCTTAATTTACCATCTCTTCCTTTTAAAAAAAATTATCTTTTAATCCTCTCAAAAATTCATGATTAGTATTGTCATTATTCATACCATTATTACTGTTACTCACTCTCATTTCCAATTGGCTTGCCCAATGTCACATGACTAGTTAGTGGAAGAACCAGGATTTGGACCCAGATCGGCTGATTCAGGAGCCTTGACTTTTTTTTTTTTTGAGATGGAGTTTCACTCTTGTTACCCAGGCTTGAGTGCAATGGCACGATCTTGGCTTACCACAACCTCCGCCTCCTGAGTTCAAGCGATTCTCCTGCCTGCCTCCTGAGTAGCTGGGATTACCAGGCATGCACACCACACCCAGCTAATCTTGTATTTTTTTTTTGTTGTTGTTAGTAGAGACGGAGTGGTCTCCATGTTGGTCAGGCTGGTCTCAAACTCCCAGCCTCAGGTGATCCCGCCCACCTCGGCCTCCCAAAGTGCTGGGATTACAGGTGTGAGCCACCACACCTGGCCATCACGACTTTTTTTTTTTTTGAGATGGAATCTTGCTGTGTCATATCACCCAGACTGGAATGCAGTGGTGCGATCTTGGCTCACTGCAACCTCTGCCTCCCAGGTTCAAAAAATTGTGCCTCAGCCTCCTGAGTAGCTGGGATTACAGGTGCCTGCCACCACGCCCAGCTAATTTTTGTATTTTTAGTGTAGACAAGGTTTCACCATGTTGGCCAGGCTGGTCTCAAACTTCTAACCAAGTGATCCATCTGCCTCTGCCTCTCAAAGTGCTGGGATTACAGGTGTGAGCCACCACATCCTGAGTACATCCTGCGCCTGTACTCTTGACTGTTGCACTATGTAAGAGCCACTTAGGGGTTAGTTTTTAAACTGCCCTTTGTAGAGCTCTAGAGTTTTAAGGTAGCACCTAAGGCCTTCTTTCCTCGACTTCTTATCTGGGTGAGAGCTGCTGAAGAGAAAGTTGACTAACAAAGTCTTTGTTTTTATAAATATTAAATATTGAGATTCCTTACCAGATTGTCATTTGTTATTTTATTTCTTTGAGACAGGGTCTCACTCAGTCATCCAGGCTGGGGTGCAGTGCTGCGATCATGGCTCACTGCAGCCTTAACCTCTCAGGCTCAAGCCGTCCTCCCACCTCATTCTCCTGAGTAGCTGGGACTGCAAGTGTGTGCCACCATGCACAGCTAATTTTTTCATTTTTATTTTCTGTAGAGATGAGGTTTCACTATGTTGCCCAGGCTGGTCTCGAACTCCTGGGCTCAAGCAATTCTCCTCTCTTGGCCTCCCAAAGTACTGGGATTACAAGCGTGAGCCACTGTGCGAGCCCTAGATTTCTGTTTTTTAAAAATGTATATCTGTTAAAAATTTTTTTTCAGGCTGGGTGCAGTGGCTCACCACATCCTTATTTTACAGATGAGTAAACTGAGGCCATGAAAATTGTGCCCAGATAGGTATAATCAATTCTTTGTCGAAGTCAGACCAAGTTCTTTTCTCTGTATCATGATGTGTCTCTGTAGTAGACTTTTTCCCACCAAAACAACATAAAAACCTTCATTCTGGCCATAAGAACCCCTCAGAAAGAAATGTAAAATTCTGCCTTTTTCAAAGGTTGAGTGAGGTATTCCAGGTACATCACCAAGCGGCATGATGTTTTCTCTTGCCTTTAGCACCATTATGAGGGATGAAGGTTTATTCTCCAGTTTAGCTCTTGTGCCTGTTTAACCATTTCTGTTCAATTAAGGACAGGAATGCGTTGCAGGAGTTGGTAACAACACCTGCTTCTTCCTGGAGGAGAATTATACCTTGGCCCTGAGGTGTCCGTTTCAAATGGCTCACCCTGTCTCCTGTTTCCAAACAAAACCGGGAAGTGGTAATGCCTGGTGGAGCTGCACAAGCACCTGAATGGCGGTGCAAATTCTAGGCTTGAGTCACTTTTTTTTTTTTTTTTTTTTTTTTTGAGATGGAGTCTTGCTCTGTCACCAGGCTGGAGTGCAGTGGCGTGATCTCGGCTCACTGCAACCTCCGCCTCAGCCTCCCGAGTAGCTGGGACTACAGATGCACGCCAGCATGCCCAGCTAATTTTTAGTAGAGACGGAGTTTCACCGTGTTGACCAGGATGGTCTTGAACTCCCAACCTCAGGTGATCTGCCCGCCTCAGACTCCCAAAGTGCTGGGATTACAGGCGTTAGCCCCTGTGCCTAGTCGGCTTGAGTCACTTCCCTGATGGGCTGCTGGAGCCTTTGGGAGCTTATGGTGCCAAGATCCTGCTCCACATTTTGGTGTCCAAAACCGCCTTCCATTTCCCCAATAATGGGTAGGAGACTATGTCCATGCCAGAGTAGCTAGCCCCGTTGCTACTAGAGAGGCTTTATTTTCTCTTGGCACTGGTGCCTCCTTCCATAGTGCCGTACGGCTGCCCACCCTGGGCATGTGCAGCCTGCATTTCACGTCCTCGTGCTTTCTAAGACAGGACCTCCGCCAGAACAAAGCCTTGCCTGGGTCCTTCAATCCCTAATGGCCCCGTTGTGATGAACAGACCCCAGGGGTTCGACATAGTATAGGGGATTCTTCACAGACCAGGCCTCTGGTTCAAGCGACCAGTGGTGGCTCAGGATGGCCATGGTTGGCCTAAAAACCTGGTGAGAAAAACCTGATGGTTTGTCCTACATGACCTTGGGAAGAATGTTGAGATCCTGGCTAGAAATGCCCGTATTTCTTTAAATCTTTACCTGCTATCTGTAAACTGTTCCTGGAGAGTTGCTTTTGTTCATTTTAAACATTGCCATAAAATCGTTACTGTGTCCAGTTTAATACTTTGCCTAGAACAAATATACCACCAAACAGAAATAGACTAAATACATTTCTAGCTTGGTGTCTGGCTTAGTCATAATAAAATATAAAACTAAAGGGGCTTCCTGCCCCCACTGGAACACACTGAAGATGCTCTGGGGAGTAATGAGCTGGCAAAGGATAGTGTTCATAATGGCCCAAATACTTTACCCCGCAGGTGTCATTCCTTTTGTAAGGTCATTTCCATTCAGTAAACTAATTATCATTTCCCTCCATTTATACTAGAAAACACCAGTGCTGGCAAAGGAGATAAAATTGAATAACACAGCCTCCTCTTCTGGGGCTTTGCTTGATAGGAACATGGCCCTAGTGTGGTAGCAATCTTTCTGTGACTTGTGGTACCAATTGCTGTCACTTGGGGAGTGAAGCCATCAGATGTCTTGCCGCCTCCTTCTGCCCTTCCCCCGCACTCTCCCTCACTCCCTTCCCCCTCCTCACAGAGTAGCACTGAGAAGTATTTACTCAGCTGTGGCCTGGTAACAAAGCCTCGGTGTCCTAGGGATTGGAAGGGGTGGTGTGGTCATGCCCCAAACTATCCATGTCCTTCCGAGCATCTCTTGGCAGAGCAGCCTGGCTGAGGATGAGTGTCATTTAGAGTGAGCCTTCACAACCCCTGCATAAAAGAACATAAAAACAATTGCAACTGAAAATTGGAGAGTCCACACATGGGCTGTGGTATTCTCTGGCCTCTGTGGTAGTCCTGTTGAGATCATGCAGCCAGCCAGCTAGGGGCTGCTCAGTCCTCTGGGATTCCCATGGCTTGTAGCATTTCATTATCTTCAGCTCTTGTTCAGCACTAGCTCACTCAACCAACATGTAGGCACTCACACAAATGAATTTAGACCAAGCCCCATTTCATCCCCCATACTTTTAGCGCTAAAAGGCCTTGACTTCAGCTTTAGGGAAGGCTTTCTCTGAAGGAATGAATATATGGCCCCAGTTCTTTCCATCTGGCACTCCTCCACGGGTCTTCTTTAGTGACACCACTGTGACCCTTGCAAAGGTACCATTTCCCAGGAAGAGGAGAGGTATCTGATCTACAACCACATTCCACCACAGTTCTTCCAAGCAAATGTGAACATGCACGGTGGTCTGCAAGAAGGGTGTAGAAATGACTGAGCTCCTCCCACAGAGCTTCAGAGGCAGGACTCACCACAGCAAGAAGGCAGACCACATGTCAGAATGACATCCTTTTCCTACACATGAGGAGGAGTCACCCTTGAATAGACTGGGAATCAGTAATTTCTGACTAGATTCATTTTCTTAGGTAAAGTGAATTCATCTAACACTATCTAGGATTACAGTGGAGATAATCAACAGGAGAATATTTTGAGTCAGGGCACTGCTTATCTTGAAACAGTAGTATTCATGCTAAACTTTTAAAAGCCTCTAATTGGTTGGCATGAACTTTGAACTTAGCTTAAGCAATCAGCACAATGCCTGGTGCATTGCAGTAAACATATGTTGAAGGAATGAGTGAATAAAAACATGCCTCACATAGTGACCCAAACACAAATTCATAGGGACAAAGTCCTGGTCACTGTGTGAACACAGAGACAGGGGATCTCCAGCCCTAGGCTTCCTTTGGTTTACATAGAAAAATCAGTGACATGGCCCGGTGCGGCGGCTCACGCCTGTAATGCCAGCACTTTGGGAGGCTGAGGCGGGTGGATTGCCTGAGGTCAGTTTGAGACCAGCCTAGCCAACATGGTGAAACTTCATCTCTACTAAAAACACAAACATTAGCTACGTGTGGTGGTGCGCACCTGTAATCCCAGCTACTTGGGAGGGTGAGGTAGGAGAATTGCTTGAACCCAGGAGGCAGAGGTTGCAGTGTGCTGAGATTGTACTACTGCATTCTAGCCTGGGCTACTGTGTCACAAAAAAAAAAGAAAAAAAAAAAAAGGAAAGAAAATTGGTGATACATTCTTATGAAAAGAAATATTCAAGCTGATTGATGAAAAGGCCAGCAAGCCCATGAAGTGTAGCGCACCTGCCATGGTTTATCATGTTTACGAAGAGTCACAGTACCTAGGATGTAGGGTCTTTTCCTTTTTTCACACTTTTCAGCTCCTGGCTTCTCCTCATACCCCTATAAGTTTGCAGAAATGCCTCCTGTGCCTGAAGATCCCCTGTCTCTGTGTTCACACAGTGACCAGGACTTTGTCCCTGTGAATTTGTATTTGGGTCACTATGTGAGGCATATTTTTATTCATTCATTCCTTCAACAGATGTTTACTGCAATGCACCAGGCATTGTGCTGGTTGCTTTTTTTTTTTTTTTTTTTTTTTCAAATAGAGATGGGGTTTCACCATGTTGATCAGGCTGGTCTCGAACTCCTGACCTGGTGATCCGTCTGCCTCAGCTTCCCAAAGTGCTGGGATTACAGGCATGAGCCATCATGCGCAGCCTGTGCTGGTTGCGTTAGCTAAGTTCAAAGATTACTTAATTTCAGAACTTCAAGTTTTAATCAGTTCATAATTATAAAATAATGCTACCACTTATTGACACTTCACTAACTTTTTTCAGAAAAGTATCTTATATACCTCTTTTGATCTTTTTCAATTCCATTAGGTAGGTACTGTAGTTATTCACACTTTTAAGACAAGGAAACCAAGGTTCAGGGAAGTTGTACAACTTGTCTAGTCATGCTGGTGGCAAGTAGTGGAGCTAGGTTTTTTTGGTTTTTTTGTTTTGTTTTGTTTTGTTTTGAGACGGAGTTTCGCTCTTGTTACCCAGGCTGGAGTGCAATGGCGCGATCTCGGCTCACCGCAGCCTCCGCCTCCTGGGTTCAAGCAATTCTCCTGCCTCAGCCTCCCGAGTAGCTGGGACTACAGGCACGTGCCACCATGACCAGCTAATTTTTGTATTTTTAGTAGAGACGGGGTTTCACCATGTTGGCCAGGATGGTCTCGATCTCTTGACCTCGTGATCCACCCGCCTCGGCCTCCCAAAGTGCTGGGATTACAGGCGTGAGCCACCGCGCCCAGCCGGAGCTAGGTTTTGAAGCCAGGTCATCTGATTGCAAAGCCAGAGTTCTGCAGTAATACAACCGCCCTGCCCAACTACCCCGTGCTGTTTAAAGTGGCCTTCCCGAAGGGCACCTGTGTGTTTAACGTTGCTATAAAGTCTGCCAGTCACCTGGTGTGAATTATCCTATCATCAGAAGTTAAGTCTTTCACAAAGCAGCTGGATCCCACCTGCTAGGGTGGAACTTGCAGGACCTTCGGAGCCTGTGCGGAGCCTAGGTCTGAATCTCAGCCCTCTTCCTAGCTGTTTCCTTGAGAAAATTATTATACCTCATTGAGCCCTAGTTTATTTCTGAAATAATAATAGCAAGTACTAACAGATGGCCCTTATGATGAGTCAGACACTGTTCTAAGCACTTTACATTAACTCACAACAACTCTGCGATGTTCATACTGTTTCATAGATGGGGAAACTGAGGCATGGAGCGCTTAAAGGTCAAGTAACTTGAAGTCAGTGACAAAGCTAAGATTTGGACTCAAGCAGTCTAACTCCAAAGTCCGTGCTATTAGCCACAATGCTATGCTGTGCTGCCTCTGGAGAAGATAAAATCAAAGGTGTAAAACACTTCTGGTCTGGAGCCAGCCACACAATTTGGGATACTAGTCCAAGGCTTAGAAGAAGAAAGTTTAGCAGGTCTGACCACCCACAAAAGGAAACACACAAATTTGTGGAGAGTGTACTGATTTTGATCTTACACCAAAGCCTTATTATGTCTTTGCCTTTGAACTCACAAGACCTACTGGCTGTCTCCCTTCTCATTGTGGGGGTATTCCTTTAGAGAAGATGTCTATTGATACACAATACTTACCTTCCCTGCACCTGCCAGGTAGAACAGTAGCTGGCAGGTGGGTGGGGATGAGAGATGGCAGTGTGGCCACCAGCACAGGTGTCCCCCAGCCCATGTCCTCTGGTCTAACTGAGGCTGCCGTGCTGGAACCTCAGTCTAACCTGTTGACAGTAATTAGAACCTTTCAGACTCAATTTCTTCCTCAGAAAATCCCAATTCACTTGAATCGTCTCCTTGATCCAGTTCACCTGCAGCTATTTAGTTCCTGCAGTTAGTTTAGAGGGGAAAACAAGCTCTTAAGCCTCACACATTATAGCTGATAAGATCAAGGTGCTGTCGGTGTTAGCTGGGTAGGCTTTGGAGCCAGACTGCCTGGGTTTGAATTCCAGTTCTACCTCTTAAGTGTGCACAATCTGAGTTTTTGTGTCTGTGAAATGAGGATAATAGTAGTGAAGATTAGTGAGGTAACATATGTAAACCCCTTAGAACAGTGCCTCCCCGAGAGGAAGTGCCCAATAAATGTTAGCCGTGTTATCATTAATAAATTCCTGCTGCCATCAGCCTCCCTTCCCTCCCTCCCAGCCTGAGATCTTGCTTAGGGAAGACAGGTCCCCTTCCTGTCCCCTACCCTGGACCCTCCTCTCCTTGCTCACCAGCTTATTCATCCCTCTAAACTTCCTCATCCTCATCTGTCAATGGGACTGGGAATAATGGAGCCTACTTCATAAGATTGTTGCTGTGAAGGCTATGTAATTTTTTTTTTTTTTTTTTTTTTTTTGAGATGGATTCTCGCTCTGTTACCCTGGCTAGAATGCAGTGGCGTGATCTCAACTCACTGCAACCTCCACCTCCTGAGATCAAGTGATTTTCTTGCCTCCTAAGTAGTTAGGATTGCAGGCACCCGACATCATGCTGGGATAATTTTTGTATTTTTAGTAGAGATGGGGTTTCACCATGTTGGCCGGGCTGGTGTCGAACTCCTGACCTCAGGTGATCCACCTGCCTCGGCCTCCCAAAGTGCTGGGATTATAGGCATGAGCCACTGTGCTTGGGCTAAGTGAGTTAATTCAAGAGCTAAGCACAGTTCTCCATGACTACTCACTCTCATTACAGTTACTGCTGGAGCACAAAGGGCTGTGAGAAGGGCCTTTGAGATCTTGGACAATTCTAAGTGCCAAAGAGCCCAAAGTAGGAGTATTGGGGTGAACTGGTGCCCGAATGCTGGCCGCAGAAGCTAGGGGGACTGCTGGCTTGTTCATCATAACGTGGAGCCTGGAACGGAGCAGGCATATGGGAACAGGAAGTGAGTGGCCACTGCAGGAGAGTGTTGGAAATGAATTTAGCTCAGGGAACCTGACAGAGAATTTTCAAAGCAGAACACTTTTAGGTGTCTAATGTCCAGACTCAGCAACAGCCAGGCTCATGCCTGTAATCCCAGCACTTTGGGAGGCTGAGGCGGGAAGTTCCAGAATAGCCTGGGTGATGGCATGAGACCCCATCTCTACAAACATTTTTAAAATGGGCGGTGCATGGTGGCATATGCTTGTAGTCCCAGCTGCTTGGGAGGCTGAGGCAGGAGGATCGCTCGAGCTCAGGAGTTCAAGACTGCAGTGAGCTATGATCATGTCACTGTACTCCAGCCTGGGTAACACAGTGAGGCCCCCATCTCAAAATTAATCTGTTAATTAAAATTTTAGCTCGGCATGATGGCGCATGCCCGTAATCCCAGTTATTCGGGAAGCTGAGGCAGAAGAATCACTTGAACCCGGGAGGCGGAGCTTGTGGTGAGCTGAGATCATGCTGTTGTACTCCAGCCAGGGCAACAAGAGCAAAACTAAGCTCAAAAAAAAAAATTTTTTTTTTTTAATAAAAGACACTCAGCAACAAATACCTTCCTCCTTTCTTCTCCTCTCCTCACCCCCAGGATTTGAAAGAAGAACCAAAACAACTCCCATTGTTTAATGTTACTGAGTTCTAAACATTCTGCTCAGTACTTCATAGACATCATCTCTTTTACACTTGACTTTAACCCTGAAAAGTGTCGGTATCATTTGCATTTTATGAATGAGAAATGGAGACTTGGAGAGATTAAACAATTTGCCCAAGGTTACGTACCCGGTAAATTGCAGAGCCAAGAGTTGAACCCTACCCTATGGAGCAGGAAGGGAACAAGCTCCCATCTGCTCCTCAGTGTTCTGATTTTGAAACAAGTCTTACCGCTCATAATTCTCTCAATACCCACTGTGCGGCAGCTGAGGAGTGTCTCGAAGTAGCAGAAATCGTCTGGCCTTGATATTATCTGATCACCACTTTAGTAGAATTAGAACTCCTCTCTCCACACCGCCAACACAGAGTCTGTGTGGAAGAATAATAGTAACAATAACCAATAGACTACTTCTCCACAATTAAAAGTTTATTTGCTTGCATTTTTATTAATCTCTTTATCTGAATGCTGTCCGTACTTAACATTTAGAACAGTCAAGTTCCAGAAGTGGTGAGCAGGATGTATTCTGTTTTTAATATTTTTTTTTTTTGAGACAGAGTCTCACTCTGTCACCAGGCACTAGGCTGGAGTGCAGTGGCGCGACCTCGGCTCACTGCCACCTCCGCCGCCCGGGTTCAAGCAATTCTTCTGCCTCAGCCTCCCGAGTAGCTGGGACTACAGGCGCGCGCCACCACGCCCAGCTAATTTTTTTTTTTTTTTTGTATTTTTAGTACAGACAGTGTTTCACCATGTTGACCAGGATGGTCTCGACCTCTTGACCTCGTGATCCGCCCACCTCGGCCTCCCAAAGTGCTGGGATTACAGGCGTGAGCCACCGCGCCCGGCCTGTTGTTAGTATTTTTAAGAGCTTTTTTCGCATTAGACAAGTACACAGTGATATCTGTAAATGATTATTCTGTCTTGGAAGTAAATATTTGAAGTACATGAGTAAGAATAACATCCAGAACCTGAAGAGGGACTAGGTTGTGGAAACCAGGAAGCTAATGTTGAATCCTAGCATTGAGTCTTTCTTAATTAACTCTCTCTCATTTTTTCATTTTCCTTCATTCTGTTACCTTCCCAAGGATATTTTGTAGGTAATTTGGGGGATAAATGTAAGTTCCTATGAAACACTTTGACTCTCCCTAAGAATGCTATCAGATCTATCCACCAAAGTTTAGCCTAGAAAAGCACTGATGATTCAAAGATAGAACTTCCTTAATTTACTTCCTGCCAGAAATCACTCTTCTCTTCTCTCTACATGGGGAGTTCTGGAGAGAGAACAAAGTGGGAACACATTAGATTCAGTGGCTTTTCTCCCTTCCCTTCGCCTTTATCCTCACCCCAAGTCTGAGACCACGAATGGCAATGACTCCCTCCCTTGAAGAACAAGACCTCCTTCCAGGCTGTGCCCGAGGTCAGGCAAGTGGGAAGAGGAAAGTGCCGCAAAAGCCATCTTGATCCTTTGACCTATATTGACGCTGAGTCTGTTCCTTTGGTGTTCCTGACTTTGGCAGTGTGGTTAGTCAAACTCTCTGTCCCCACCTTGAATTGAGCTTTAATGAGAAAGTACTAGGAACCCAGGCCTTTCCCTGGAGATTTGGGGTTTTTGTCTTGGAAAAGCATCAACCAAACTAGCAGGGGCAGGAGGTCTGGATTCCTGTGGCTTTGGGTTAACTTAGGTCCAGAGAAGCCAAGTGCCTGTGATCATCATCTCCATTCCCCAAATGGAGCCATGCCCTCTGGTTTCCCTCCTCTCACTGGTCCTCTTCCCGATTAGACAGGCCTCGGGGTGGATTGCTCTCACTTTAGTGTTACTGGGTTCTTCCATATTTGAAATGCTTTGGTACGTGGTAATGCTTGCGCGTTCTTACCCCTTGGCTGATCTGAAATCTTTTGCCTTCAGTACATGCAGCAACAAAATTACTTTTAAGCATCAGCGTATTTCTTCTCCCTTGGGATCCTATAAATCTCTCTGAGATTCGCCTCTCTGGGTTCTCTGCTGGGCCACAGAGCCTCATCCTGGCCCACCTCTCCCAAAGCACTGCTTCTGTATATCAGGAGTCATTTGGTTGCCTTGACTGTATATCTTGGACCTTTGTCTTGGCTTCCTATAATAGGATGACCAGATTTGTTGCAGGCATCCAGGAGAAGCCAGCCTGCTGCAGTGCTGGATGACAGAGTAATGAGGTCTGTGGGTTTCTATGCGCTACTCCTCCTCCACACACGGCAAGAGTGTTTGCCTTGGTACTGCTTCCAGATATTCTGTGGATGGTCTTTGGGAATGTGGTGGTAAATGTCACCATGCCAGAGAATTGCAGCAGATTTAACCGGCTTTGAAATGACTTGTTCTTCCAGATTTTTATATACAAAGAAAACCAAACTAAAGAAGGTTGATAAAGGTGCCTCTCTCGTTTCTCTCTTCACCCGACCAGTTTTCATACTAGGGAAGCTCCTTTGGTCAAAATGTTGTAACTGGGTGCCTCCCACTCAGGAAAGGCTTTATAGAAATATTGATCTTAAAATCTCACACCTGGAAGTTAGAGAGTAGCATACCCCTTAACCCTGACTCACCTTTAAAAGAGCAGCTCTACCAAGACCAGGTCTGAAACTCATGAAATGAACAAAAAGAGAACAGTGACTTAAAACGCAGAGACCTAATGTGCTCCTCCCATTTCCACTTCAGATTTGCTGACTATGAAAGAATATCACTGTTTGCTGCAATTACTGTGCCCCGATTTCCCGCTGGAGCTCACTCAGAAAGCAGCCAGGTACGTCTCCTGGACTCTTGAAACCAGCTCAGCTCTATGTGGCTGCTGCTTCTTAGAGAAACCTGAAGTGTATACAAATGAAAAAAGGAGCATTTAGGGAAGAAACTGGCACTGGTAGAGGGGGTCTATTTGGGATTTGCCCCAAAACAAAATACGTTCTGCATTTCCAAAGGGAAGTGAAATGAGTCTTTGTGGTTGGTGTGGGGAGCCTCAGAGTCTGAAGATAGAGTTGGAGGGTGGTGAGATGAAGAGGCAGAAAAAGCCCGACCCCTACACACACACACACACACACACACGCACACACACGCACACACACACGTACACACACACACGCACACACACAAACGTGGCCTAGAAGATATTCTAAGAAAAGAGGGGCCGTATTTGTGTGTTTTCACGATACTGTAAAAATACTACCCAAGACTGGGTAATTTATAAAGAAAAGAGGTTTAACTGACTCACAGTTCTGCACGGTCTCAGGAAACATACAATCATGGCGGAAGGCAAAGGGGAAGCAAGGACTTCGTTCACATGGTGGCAAGGGAGAGAAGTGCAGGCAGGGGCAATGCCAGCTGCTTATAAAACCATCAGATCTCTTGAGAACTCAATCAGTATCACAAGAACAGCATGGGGGAAACCACCCATGTGATCCAATCACCTTCCCACCAGGTCGCCCTGTCAACACCTGGGGATTACAATTCAGGATGAGATTTAGGTGGGGACACAAAGCCTAACCATATCGGGGGCCAAGGGCTGGCAGTGACTTGTGATGAACAGGGTTGAGGTTGAGGACTGGAAGGGCATGAAGGTGATAAAGCTCCAGTTGAGGGAAGGACAAATTATATTATTTATGTCAGCAGAAGCTTTTCAAGATCAGTCCAGACCAGGACTTGCAGAAATAGTTACAAACCCCTAATTTCTGTGCTGGGTTTCACCATAATTCACAATTTTTAAATACATGAGGTAGTTGGACTATACCTCAGTTAACTTTTACTTACTTAACTCAGAACTCGAGCTAGGCCGGGCGCGATGGCTCACACTGTAATCCCAGCACTTTGGGAGGCCAAGGCAGGCAGATCACCTGAGGTCAGGTATTCAAGACCAGTGTGGCATATGTGGTGAAACCCCATCTCTACTAAAAATACAAAAAATTAGCCAGGCATGGTGGCGCACAACTGTAGTCCCGGCTACTCAGAAGGCTGAGGGAAGAGAATCGTTTGAACCTGGGAAGCAGAGGTTGCAGTGAGCTAAGATCGAGCCACTGCACTCCAGCCTGGGCAACACAGCGAGACTCCATCTCAAAAAAAAGAAAACGGAAAAAAAAACAAAAACAAACCTGAGCTAGGGTTGCAGATGGACATGTAGCAAAAATCATGTTTATTGAAGAATGCGTACCTTCCCTAAAACATATTGAATGCATTTACCTTCATTGTTCTATTTAAATGTGTTTACCTTAACTGTCTCACCTAATCCTTGTAAAAACTGTTACTTCCCTTTAAAATGATCCTTCGTGGTTTCTGTGGGTAGCCTTAGGCTCTGAAGACAGAGTTGGAGGGTGGTGAGAGAATTAGGCAAACAACAACAAACACACACACACACACACACACACACACACATACACACACACCCCTAGGGTATATTCTGAGGAAAGAAGGGGCAAAGGTTGGCAGTGACTTGTGATGAAGAGGGTTGTGGTTGGAGACCAGAGAGGCGTGAAAGTGGCAGGGCGGTGGCTCACACCTGTAATCCCAACACTTTGGGAGGCTGAGGTGGGTGGATCACCTGAGGTCAGGAGTTGGAGACCAGCCTGGCCAACATGGCGAAACCCCATCTCTACTAAAAATGCAAAAGTTAACCCAGTGTGGTGGTGGGCACCTGTAATCTCAGCTATTAGGGAGGCTGCAGCAGGAGAATCACTTCAACCTGGGAGGTAGAGGTTGCAGTAAGCCGAGATTGTGCCACTGCACTCCAGCATGGGGGACAGAGTGAGACTCTATCTCAAAAAAAAAAAAAAAAAGGCATGAAAGTAATGAAGCCCGGTTGAGGGAAGGGTACTATTACTGCTCACTTCACTGAAGGGGGAGCTGAGGCTCAGAGAGGGTAACGACGTCACACGAATATACTGATAGCTTGTAAGTAGCAGAGGCGGGACTGGAACCTCAGTCAGCCCGAATCCAGAGATAGGGATCGGGAACACAGGGAGATTCAAAGTGTCCCACCTGTCATGGTGTCATTTCTGCTTTGTGGTTTGACCCATTGAAAACAAAGTTGCATTGGCTGCGCTGCACCAAGAATCACCTCACTCCTTTTAAAACGTGCCAGCCAACTCCTCCACTGACTTTGAAGATGGGAACTTTATTCCTCCCAGTGACAGACACCAGCCCCACGGTGGGACAGGGTGTTTTGCAGCTCACAGCTCATGACCTAATTTTGCTGGTCATGTGCAAAACCTGTTTAGTGATCACACTCCAAATTTTGTAGGTTTTCCCCTCATTATTCAGTGGATACTTTTCAACAGCAACTGCCACTGGTAAAAGCTGCAGTTCGGGTTTTATCATTTTGATTTATCTGCTATCCAAAGGAGATTGGGATTTTTTTTTTTCTTCATTGAAAATTTTAAAAAGTATGGGAGATTATCTCTTGTAATTTAAAAGCAGCCAAGTGGAGTTAGCTTAAAATTTCCATGATAATTCCCCTTTGGGCTCAAATCATTTTATTTAATTTTAATTTTTTTTTTTTTGAGATAGTGTCTCACTCTGTCACCCAGGCTGGAGTGCAGTGGTGTGATCTCAGCTGACTGCAACCTCTGCCCGCCCCCCGGGTTCAAGTGATTCTCCTGCCTCAGCCTCCTGAGTAGCTGGGGTTACAGGTGCGCACACAATGCCCAGCTAATTTTTTTTATTATTATTATTTTTAGTAGAGATGGGTGGGGTTTCACCATGTTGCCCAGGCTAGTCTCAAACTCCTTACCTCAAATGATCTGCCCACCTCAGCCTCCCAAAGTGCGCTGGGATTACAAGCGTGAGCCACAGCGCCCCGCCTGGGCTCAGATCATTTTAAGGAAGATTCAGCCCCAAATCTGGGGAGATAAACTCAGCATCCTTAAAGACTGAACTTAAGAATGAAGGTCAGGTATGATAATAATGAGAGAATTTCTAACTAAAGAAAAGGAACCATAAGTGTGAGGGTGTATGTCCCAAGAGGGCAGGCAGGATCCATAGTAACCTTGTTTGCTGCTTAATCACTGTCACTTAGCATAGTACCTAGATACATGCCAGACACTCCATAAATGCCTGCTGAATGAATCAATACATGAATGAATGTGTGAGAGAATATTCCTTGTCTGGCATTTTACAGGATTCTAATAGTCCATGACTCTAAGAACAAGAGTCAGCAACTGTATCCTATATTCATTTATTTGTTTATTCATGAAATATTTCTTTTTAACAGCTTTTTGGGATACAATTTATATACTATACACTCATTTAAAGTGTAAAATTCAGTGGCTTTTAATATATTTCTAGAGTTGTGCATCCATTGCCACAGTCCATTTTAGAACATTTTCATTACTCTAAAAAGAAATCCTATACCCCTTAGCCATTACTCTTCAGTTCCCCCTCCTCCATCTTCCCCAACCCTAGGCAACCTCTCATCTACTTTCTGTCTCTATAGATTTATCCACTGGCCATTTCAAATAAGTAGAAATGAGGCCAGGCACAGTGGCTTACGCCGGTAATCCCAGCACTTGGCGAGGCCAAGTGGGGAGAATTGCTTGAGCTTAGGAGTTCCAGACCAGCCTAGGCAACATGGTAAAACCCCATCTCACCAAAAATACAAAACCAGCCAGGTGTGGTGGCATGTGTCTGTGGTCCCAGCTTCGTGGGAGGCTGAGGTAGGAGGATTGCTTGAGCCTGGGGGTGCAGAGGTTGTAGTAAGCTGAGATTGTGCCACTGTACTCTAGCCTGGGCGACAGAGTGAGACTTTGTCTTTGAAGAAAAAGAAGAAGAAGAAATCAAATAAGTAGAATTGTATATGCGTTCTTGGCCGGGCATGGTGGCTCATGCCTGTGTAGTCCTAGCACTTTGGGAGGCTGAAGCAGGCAGATCATTTGAGGTCAGGATTTCAAAACCAGCCTGGCCAACATGGTGAAACGCCAGCTCTGCTAAAAATACAAAAATTAGCCAGGCGTGGTGGTGCACATCTGTAATCCCAGCTGTTCGGGAGGCTGAGGCAGGAGAGTCTCTTGAACCCAGGAGGCGGAAGTTGTAGTGAGCCGAGATCACACCACTGCACTCCTGCCTGGGCAACGGAGCGAGACTCCATCTCCAAAAAAAAAAGTGATCTTTTGTGACTAGTTTCATTTATTAGGTTGGTGCAAAAGTAATTGTCATTTTTGCCGTTATTTTCAAAACCGCAATTACTTTTGCACCAACCTAACAGCACAGTGTTTTCAGAGTCTGTCCATGTTGCTGTGTGTGTCAGTACTTCATTTCACCAAGTTTCTTGAGTGCTGATTTTGTGCCTGGAGCTATTCTGGGGATACAGTCATTAATAAGATATAGTTCCTGCCTGTCAAACAACTTGATTTAGAAGGGGATTGCCTAGGTACTGGTCACTGGCTGCCACCAATCTGTGCATATGACTTTGGTTTTGATCGATCACTACAGAATAGCCACTGACCTCTTTTCCCATCCTGTGCTGTGAAGGAGCTTCTGAAAGTGAGCCTTAAATACGCATCCTAGCCCCCCACAGCCACAGCTTGGCGTTTGCCCCAGCTATCCTCAGACCCTTCCAAACAATCTGATACATGGAAGCGCCACAAGATTTGAGTGTAGGTGCTAGAACCCTGTAAGAACCAAAAATTCTCAATACCAATGATAATTGTACAGTTATTGATACCAAAGTGCTTCTGGAATGGCATTCCTCTATTTGTGGCTGGAAACTTACCCAGTCCTCACCTAGAGGCCTGCTGTTTGACAGAAACCTCAGATCTTTCTCTTTGAGCAGGAGGAAGCATCGAAGCCAATCCATGTCAATAGCAGTGTGAGGGAATTATGGGAATGGCAGTAACGACAGAAGGGCCCAGGGTAACCCTCACAGCACTGGCTGCAGTTAGATGAATTCAGAATTAGGAGAGGTTTGTTTTCTCCCCGTGGATGAGCATCAAGCTTCTGTGTCAACCTCATCTCCTCAATGCCATGCTTTCCTCTCTGTACTCCAGCTGGTGTGTACGTAGAAAATTTGTATGTATCCCAAAAAGATACATGTCCCCTGATTTTGTAAGCTACTCTCATTTTGTCCTGAAGGTCGGGATCTCAGCTTCCACACACACACCTATGCATCCGGCCGGAATCGCAAATGGGGGTGGTTGAGACTTCAAAGCAGTTACTATTGCTAGAAGAGGAACTGCCCTCTCCCGTCTCACTGCCAGGCTTACTTTATTTAGGACCCTGAGGTCTGGGGACAGGCTGCAGAAGGAGGCTCCAGTCTGTGATGATGTGTGCGTAAAAGAATGTAATCCACAGGCAGCTGTACACTGGCGCCTGTTCAGGGGCATGGCGTCTCCACATGCGCCTGCCTTATGTGCTGCAGGCATCATGGCCAGGCCCTGGGGCAGCAGGTGTGAGCTGGAAACACAGGAAAAGAAAAAGCAAACAGACTCCATGACAGCAGCCAACCCAGAGATCCTTCCACCTCGCATGTCCCTGCAGCAGTTGGAGTAGTTTTATTCTTACGTGATCACCACAGCATCGCTCACTTTCCATCCTCCACGGACTGGAAGCTTTCCTGATGGTTAAGAGCATGTAATTGGAGCCAGACTTCTTGAGTTCAAATCCCAGGTTCCACAGCTTACTAGCTGTGCCCTTGAGAAAGGTATTTAATTTCTTCGAGCCTCAGTTTCCTCATTTGTAAAATGCGAATAATAATAGTTTTTATGATTGAAGGAAAAGTGTATGATGTGCTTAAAACAGTGGCTGGCACAGAGTCAACCTGTCATAATTGTTAGAAGTAATATTAACCTTGAACTAGGAGAACACAGGCCCCATGGCATCAGAAAGCTCGAGTGTACATTCCACCTGTGCCCATTAACTAGATGACCCTGAGATCTCTTAGCTTCTCTGAGCCCTGTTTTTATATCTGTAAAATGAGGATGATAATAATAACTAACTCATAGGGTATAAGATTTCAGTAACACCAACAAAACCATGTAAATTGCTTAGCATATTGTGGACATTAAATAATAATTTTTTTTTTTTTCAGAGAAAGTCTTGCTCTGTTGCCCAGGCTGGAGTTCAGTGATGTGATCTCAGCTCACTGTAACCTCCGCTACCCAGGTTCAAGCGATTCTCGTGCCTCAGCCTCCCCAGTAGCTGGGATTACAGGCATGCATCACCATGCCCAGCTAATTTTTTGTATTTGTAGTAGAGACGGGATTTCACCATGTTGGCCAGACTGGTCTCAAACTCCTGATCTCAAGTGATCTGCCCGACTCAGCCTCCCAAAATACTGAGATTGCAGACATGGGCCACCACACCTGCCCAGTAATACTCTCTTGTTGTTACAATAATATTGGGATTAATCATGCCAGATTTTTTAAAAAATAAATGAGAAGTTTCTGGATTTCCAAAGGCAGTGCTTCCTGGCCTTTTTGGACTTCACAGCAATCAGAAAATAATATATAACAAAAATGTCCAGTGAAGACAAGACTGCTTGTGATTGGCCTGCAGGCTCTGGCCTCCTTTCAGCTGGGCCAAGGGGACCATCATACCTGTAAGTCATTTGAGGCCCAAGTGACACAGGGTTGGGAAGCTCTGCTCCAAGCGTTAAGATTTAAAGCACTGGTTCTCAGACTTGAGCATGCATCAGAATCACCTGCAGAGCTTGTTAAACCACATATGGCCAGACCTCAGCCCGAGTTCACTGGGGCGGGCTCAAAAATTTGTATTTCTAAAAAGTTCCCCAGTGATGCTGATAGTCTGGGAAATATACGATGAGAACCACTGATTTAAAGTATTGCCTGCCATTCTTTTTTTGTTTGTTTGTTTTTGTTTTTGAGATGGAGTCTCGCTCTGTCGCCAGCCCGGAATACAGTGGCGCAGTCTCGGCTCACTGCAACCTCTGCCTCCCGGGTTCAAGCGATTCTCCCCGCCTCAGCCTCCCAAGAAGCTGGGACTGCAGGCACGTACCACCACACCCAGCTAATTTTTGTATTTTTAGTAGAGATGGGGTTTCACCATGTTGGCCAGTATGGTCTCAATCTCTTGACCTCATGATCTGACCACCTCAGCCTCCCAAAGTGCTGAGATTACAGGCCTCGGCCACCATGCTTGGCCATATTGCCTACCATTCTTATTCTGGCCAGGTGCGGTGGCTCACACCTGTAATCCCAGTACTTTCGGAGGCGGAGGCGGGGGTGAGTGGATCACTTGAGGTCAGGAGATCAAAACCAGCCTGGTCAACATGGTGAAACCCCGTCTCTACTAAAAATACAAACAAAGCAGGGCTTGGTGGTGTATGCCTGTAATCCCAGCTACTCAGAAGGCTGAGGTGGGAGAATCATTTGAACCCGGGAGGCGGAGGTTGCAGTGAGCCAAGATTGTATCATTGCACTCCAGCCTGGGTGACAGAACAAGACTCCATCTCAGACCAAAAAAATAAAATAAAGTTTTGCCTGCCATTCTTATTCTGACATTTTACAATTGGCCGGATTTAAAGCAGTTACATTCTCTCCTCTTTTCTCATCAGAAACACTATTTAACTTCTCCCTCACCAAAGGCCAGCACCCCTAATGAGTACTATATGTTTAATAGAAAAAACTCTGTTATCATGATTATGTTATGAATACATATGGTGCTTCAAAACAGATAAGCTCCTAAGGAATCTGCTTTTAGACGTAACTACTCACCCCTATTCTAGAGAGTTACTTTCCCTGTGTCACAAAGCCCCAGTGTAGCCCAATGGCAAAGGACTCAGGCGCTGGAGCCAGACAGCTCTGGATTCAGATCCCATTTCCTTTACTTACTGGCTTGTGACCTTGATCAAGTTATGTAATTGGTCTAAGCCTCAATTTTCTCATTTTATAGTACATATTTGATAGAGTCGTTTTAAGGATTTAATGAGATAATCCACATAAAATACCTGTCACGTGGCCCTCCAAAAATTACCTATTTTTAAAAATTATAACTTACTGAATGGGGAGTGATGTTTCATTCCTATATTCAGTTTTCAAGTGTTTACTGAGTAGTGTCTGGTACCTGCCAGACCTCGAGCTATGCCCTGAGGATACAGCTTTCTGCTTTCTTTTTTTTTTAGAGACAGGGTTTCATCATGTTGGTCAGGCAGGTCTTGAACTCCTGACTTCAGGTGATCCGCCCACCTCGCCCTCCCAAAATGCTGGGATGACAGGCGTGAGCCACCACCCTGGCTGAGCTTTCTGCTTTCTTCGTGTCTCTTTCTGCCTCTCCTCTGCAAATCCTTCTGCAGATACCTGCCTATATTGCTGCACCCACATGTCTCCCCATCAGACTATCTTTTCTTTTCCCATTCTTTTGTTCACGAAATATATATCGAATGCCTGTTATGTGCCAACCATTGTGCTTGATGGAGGGGCTATGGCAGTGACCAGAGCAGATGTTGCCCCAGCCCTGGAGGAACTTACAAACTGATAGAACAGCAGACATTAAACAGATGAAACTAAGTGCCCTAGAAACCTAGAAACAGGAGGACCAACCTAATCTGGGAGATCATGGAAGTTTCTTCCATAAGAAAGAGATGTTGAGGCCGGGCATGGTGGCTCACCCCAGCAGTTTGGGAGGCAGAGGTGGGTGGATCACGAGGTCAGGAGTTCAAGACCAGCCTGGCCAACAAGGCAAAATCCCATCTCTACTAAAAATACAAAAAAAAATTAGCTGGGTGTGGTGGCGGGCGCCTGTAATCCCATCTACTAGGGAGGCTAAGGCAGGAGAATTGCTTGAAGCTGGGAGGCAGAGGTTGCAGTGAGCCAAGATCATGCCATTGCCAGCCTGGGCAACAAGGGCAAGACTCTGTCTCAAAGAAAAAGAAAAGAAAAACACAAGAAAGAGATGTCCAATTCAGGACCTGAAGGATTAGTAAGAGATTAATTTATCCCAGGTGGTATCAAAACCGTCAAGATGAAAGGCCACCATAATTAAGACACTATGGTACTAGAGTAAGGATTAGACAAGTGGATCATACTGGACAGGACAGAACACATGCACACACTTACAGAAACGTGACATATAAAATGGTAATAATGCAGAACAACTGGGAAAAGAGTGGTTCAAAAAGTGGTGGGGTGGGATGCAGTGACTCACACCTATAATCCCAGCACTTTGGGAGGCCGAGGCAGGTGAATCACGTGAGGTCAGGAGTTTGAGACCAGCCTGGCCAACATGGTGAAACCCTGTCTCTACTAAAAATACAAAAATTAGCCAGGCATGGTAGTGTGCGCCTGCAATCCCTGCTACTCGGGAGGCTGAGGCAGGAGAATCACTTGAACCAGGAGGCGGAGGTTGCAGTGACTTGAGATCATGCTGCTGCACTCCAGCCTGGGCAACAAGAGCAAAACTTCATCTCAAAAAATAAATATATAAACAATAAAAATTGCATGGGCCGGGCACGGTGGCTCACACCTATAATCCCAACACTTTGAGAGACTGAGGTGGGTGGATCACAAGATCAGGAGTTTGAGACCAGCCTGACCAACCTGATGAAACCCCATCTCTACTAAAAATACAAAAATTAGCCTGGCATGGTGGTGCATGCCTCAGGAGGCTGAGGCAGGAGAATTGCCTGAACTGAGGAGGCGGAAGTTGCAGTGAGCCGAGATCGCGCCATTGCACTCCAGCCTGGGTGATATAGCAAGACTATGTCCCCCGCCAAAAAAACGTATTTAAAAAATTTTATTGTTATTATTTTTTGAGATGGGGTCTTGCTGTGTCACCCAGGCTGGAGCACAGTGGTGCATTCATAGCTCTCTACAGGCTTAAACTCCTGGGCTCAAGTGATCTTCCCACCTCAGCCTCATGAGTAGCTAGGACCATAGGCACATGCTACCAAGCCCAGCTAATTTTTTATTTTGTAGAGATGAGGGCAGGGATCTTGCTATTTTGCTCAGGCTGGCCTCAAGCAATCCTCCTGCCTCAACTTCCTATAAGTTATTTTATTTCATTTTAAGATGGAGTCTTGCTGTGTTCCCCGGGCTGGACTCAAACTCCTAGGCTCAGGCAATTTTCTGCCTCAGCCTCCCAAGCAGCTGGGACTACAGGTGCACATCACCACACCCAGCTAAGAACTTTTTATAAAGAATTCCTACAAATTGGCCAGGCACAGTGGCTCACGCCTGTAATCCCAGCACTTTGGGAGGCTGAGCCTGGTGGATCACCTGAGGTTAGGAGCTCCAGAATAGCCTGGCCAATAGGGTGAAACCTCATCTCTACTAAAAATTCAAAACTAAATTAGCCAGGCATGGTGGTGGCACCTGTAATTCCAGCTATTTGGGAGGCTGAGGCAGGAAAATTGGTTGAACCCGGGAGGTGGAGGTTGCAATCAGCCAAGACCATGCCATTGCACTCTAGCCTGGGCAACAAAAGCAAAACTCTGTCTCAGAAGAAAAAAGAATTCCTACAAATCAATAAGAAAAAGATTAAGGATCTCAGTAGAAAAATAGTCCAAAGACATAAAGAGGCAATGCAAAGAACATTAACTAGTAATAAACCTTTGGGCATATTTTCATGCCCATACTCACCAGTAATCAGGAAACTGCCAGTCAAATGGAGATACCACTTCATACAAATTGGCAAAAATGTTAAAGTCTCATAATACAAATATTAGTGAAGATGTGAAACAGTGGGAACTCTCATAAATTGTGGGTGGGAGTGTAAATTATGACAATTACTCTAATAATTTAGGCAAATTTTAAAAGTTCAAGAGCTCCTTCTGGGAATAAGGAAACACGCAGTATTGTTTGTAATAGCTACCACTGGAACAATCTGCGTGTCCCTGTGCCGAAGGAAAGAATAAAGTGACATATTCATACCATAGGTGTGGAGTTCTATCCGGCAGCTAAAATGAACAGCTAGATATGCATCAATCCTGATGAATCTCAAAATACCAAAGTTACAGAATGACACATAGAGTCTGAAATAAGGCAAAACAAAGCTACATAATGTTTTAAGAACATAGATATTTGCATGAGTTCATTATAAAGTCACGCAGAGGAGCCAGGCGCGATGGCTCACACCTGTAATCCCAGCACCTTGGAAGGCCAAGGCGGGTGTATCACAGGGTCGGGAGTTTGAGATGAGCCTGACCAACAATGTGAAACCTGGTCTCTGCTAAAAATACAAAAAATTAGCTGGGCATGGTGGCGCGCGCCTGTAATCCCAGCTACTCAGGAAGCTGAGGCAGGAGAATAGCTTGAATCTGGGAGGCAGAGGTTGCAGTGAGCCAAGATCGTGCCACTGAACTCTGGCCTGGGCAGCAGAGTGAGACTCCATCTCAAAAAAAAAAAAAAAAAAAAGACATGCAGAGAAACGCTAGACCCTGAAGTTTTAGTAAACCGTGGTGATTCCCAGGGAAGGAAGGTGGAGGATAGGATGAGGGAGGGACGCACAGGTGGCTCAAATGGCAACTGTAATGCTGCATTTTACAAAGCTTTTAAAAACTAAAGCAAGGATAAGTAAGACGTTACGGTCTGATAAAATTTGCTAGTGGGGATACAGGTGTTTGTGACATGATTCTCTGTAGTTTTCTGAGGTTTTAAACATTTCCTTTAAATCGAAATTGATGGGGGGATTAGGTAGAGAGCAGTGAGAGCAAAAAGCATGTCGGGGAAAGTAAGCAGCGTGGAGAAGCAGCTGGGCTCTCACCAGGGATGGCCCGGAGGAACCAAGAGAATCCAGCAGGCCTGGATTTGAGGTATTTGAGGGCAGAGGGAGGGAAAGGAGCCTTTACAGGCCATACATTGGGTTTGGGTCTTTATTCTAAGGTCTGTGGACCAGTTCACCCCTAGCTGCCAGGCTTCCTGGGAGGTTCCAGAGTAATGAGGCCTTCACTGTCTGCAGGAAAGCAGCAGCACCCGGAACTGAAGTTTCCAGGCCTTCTGGGGCAGTTCTAACAAACACCCAGGCGGGGAGAAGGGAGGGGCAGCAGCAGGAAGGCTTCACTGTCAGGAGACAGCTCAGAGCCCACGCTTTCTCACCAGAGGTGGCTGCAGGTGGTCTCGGAACTGTGATTAGCATCAGAGAGGCCTGTATTTGAATCGCAGCTCTTTCACTCCTAGTTTGTCACCTGTATTAGGTTTCTTCATTCCTCTGAATGTCTGCGTTCTCCGTAAAGATACTTGATGAACTGACCTCATAGGATTAATATGAGCAGAAAATGAACTTACGGGTGTGTAGTGCTGACAGAGTAAGCCCTTAATGAATATTAACTATTATTATCATCACAGTGTTTCCTACGCCCTCTGGATCAAGCGTGTTAGGCGTTTCAGGGCAAGTAGGGTTTGGGGGAGGTGCAGGCTGGAGCCAGGGCAGAGCAATGACCTGGACATCCCACGCCACTTTCAAGGGCCTGGGCTAGAGGCAGCCTGTGCAGCACATGTGTGCCTCCAACCCAGCCCACGAGAGGAGCGACCCTCAGGAAACATCCCAGGACACCTTCACAGCAGCCTTTGTCCTCCCACCTGGAGAAGGTAACCAGACATCGTGTCATCGCTGCTTCTCTCTCATGGCCCTGACATTCACACAAAAACCACAGAGGTGCACTGTGAGCCCAAACAGCCTTGGGGACACACTTCAGCCACCCCATGAATGACGCTGGTCATGTGACCTCCTCAAAGAAGTCCATGGAAAGTGGCTCTTCTTTCTGGCCCTGGCTGAGGGCTGGCTTCCCCCAAAAGTAAAGTGGAAGCTAGATCGCTGGCTTCCACCTGAGACCTCTGCCTGGTGGATGCAGGCAGCACGCACTTCCTCTGGGCTTTATTTTTATTTGCCCTTTTGGGCTCTCCCAGCACTTTAAACCAGATAGAACATACTTACTGATTACAGCCGGCACTTACTCTGAGTGCCTGTTAGAAACTAGCATATAACAGCATCATGCTGACGCTCCACAAGAATCCTGGGAGACAGGAACTATAATAATTTCCTTTTCACAGAGGAGGAAACTGGGGCTCAGAGGGAAACAGTCACTTGGCCAGTGAGTGGTGGAACTGGGACTTGATCCTGGGGTCAGCTAATCCAGAACTTCGGGAAAACGGGTGCAGCCCGTGCCGCTAGACCAGGGAAACTGAGCCTCATTAGGGGTGAATAGGAAGCTGGCAAGTCGGTAGGTTCAGGCTGGAAGCTATTGCTTCCTTGGCACCCTCAGAACTCCCAGCCAGTCTGCCCATCTCAGCTGCTGGAAGTCAGCAGGGGAGGGAGAGCGTGGCCAGCCCCTCAGACCAGCCAAGTGCTCAGGTCGCCTGTCCTAGGCTCCACCCCACACACGGTTCTGCTCAGCGCAGCCTGAACCCAAGTGCCTCTCTTCTTCCCAGTCCCTCCCTCTAGCCCTGAGGCAAGGCCCGCAAGGATCTCCTCATGATCCAGTAGATTTGTGCAGACTCTTGCTGGCAGCAGCTCCCTGCTGGCTCCACTTCAAAGCAGGGCAGCCAGGCCCTCCCAGGTGTCAGAAGCAGCTGGCACGTTAGCAGAAAGCCTCTGGCAGGAAGGGGTGCTGAGCCAACTGCCAGCAACTGGAAAACAGCACATGGGGATGACCTCGACTCCAAGAAGATTCTTTCCTGAGCCCTCTGGGAGTGGCGATGAGCTTGCACTCAGGAGGAAGGAGCTGTCTATGGGGATAGAAGGGTTGTAGGCAAAGGCAAAGACAGACCAGGAGCTTCCTGCCTCCTTTGCCCACGGTTCTGCCGAGATTCCACAGCTAGAAAGATTGCATGGGGGGAAAGTCCCAGGTGCCTAGAACTTTCATGGGTCTCAGCATCTGTTTGCATATGGACAGCACAGCATATGGTGTGATTAAAAACACCTTTCAGTCAATCCTTCAGAATCTTCTGCAGCCATAGACCTCTGAACATCAGACTCTCCCCGCACTAGATTTAGCGCTAACAGGAGAAGCTGTTAGTTCTGTCCACCCTTGGGAAGTATGAGCCTTCAAGCTTCTGCTTGAACATTTCTGGCAATACACATCTCATTCCTTTACAAATCAGCCACAATCTAGAATGACGCAGCTAGAAAAAGTCTCTAGAGCCAAACTCTAGATCCCCGTGAAATCCCCCCACAGAGGCGGCCCTTCGAGACTTGGGTTTCAGCCCTCACTTCCTCCCTAGTCTTCGCTTCTAAGCAAAATGATCTAAATGCAGTAATTTGTCCAATATCATGGTTTTTAGACTCTCCACCAGCCCAACCCTCTTCTCCGGGACGCTAGTTTACTCCCCTTAAACGGACTGTCCAGACCGAAAGTAATCGTATTTGAATAATAGCTCTTTTGCTCCTAGCCTGTAACCTTCACCGAGTTTCGTAATCCCTCTGAATACCTGCATTCTCCATAAAGATTCTCACTCAGTATCTTTATGACAGGGATTAAGAAATTACTCCAGGTGTCACCTGGCAGGAGGAAAAGGGGACGGTGCTTCTCTCACTCATTTGTTCGTGCATTTCTTCATTCAACAGACACTGAGTGCCTACTATGTGCAAGGCACCATGCTAGAGTCAAGCCACAAGCAGGGAGACAGAGGTGTCACTTGGTAGATCTTATGTTCCCAGGACAAAGACAACAGTGTGAGGAGGTTGCCGAGAGCTGCAGAAGCCAGTAGTGGGGGCCGATTCTAGTTTGGGTTAAAAAAGGTGCTGTTCTCTTCCATCTCCCCCGAGAGGTGCTGTGGAGGCTTCAGCCTGAAGAATACGGAGATATCGGTAGGTGAGGAGGAGGCATGGAGGGCAGGGAGCATTATGGGTAGAGGGACAGACTTGTCTGGAGGGCATGAGGAAGGACAGTTTCAGAAGGACGGAAGGACCAGTGTGGCCAGAATGCAGTGGAGGAGTCGAGGGAGGCAGGGGCAGATGGAGCGGGCTCACAGGCCAGATCCAAATCATGGCCCGTGCCCTATGGGAAGACTGTGAAGGGTTTTGTTTGTTTGTTTGTTTTACGTGGAGTCTCGCTCTGTCACCCAGACTGGGGTGCAGTGGGGCAATCCTGGCTCACTGACACAGCCACCTCCCAGGTTCAAGTGATTCTCCAGCCTCAGCCTCTCGAGCAGCTGGGATTACAGGCGTGAGCCACTGGGCCCGGCCTCTGTGAAGGGTTTTCAACACAATAGTAAAATGGTCACATTCACATTTTAGGAAAGTCATTCTGACGACAGTATGGATACTCAATTAGAAGAAGGCAAGAGTAGCTGCAGGAAACTGCAGTAGGAGGTCATGCCATCATCAAGAAAAGAGGGCTGGAGGCTGCGGGTAGGCTGGTGGCTGTGGACATGGAAAGAAGTAGATGGATTCAAGAGAAATTTCAGCAATAGCATTGACAGAACTTGGTGACTGGTTGATGGGCGTGGGGCAGGGGAGTGGGTAGTTTCCAGGATGTCTAGAATGGCCCACGTTTCTGGCTGAGGAGAGTCATAGCTGATGCTGCTGCTAACACAAGCTGAGATCCAGTTGGCTCTTTAAAAGGCAGCCAGTCTCACTGCTTGCAGTCGAGAAAAATCCCTCAGTCCTTTATTTTTTATTTATTTATTTTTTGAGATGGAGTTTCACTCTTGTTGCCCAGGCGGGAGTGCAATGGCGCGATCTCAGCTCACCGCAACCTCCACCTCCCGGATTCAAGCCATTCTCCTGCCTCAGCCTCCCAAGCAGCTGGGATTTACAGGCACCTGCCACCACACCCAGCTAATTTTTGTATTTTTAGTGAGACAGGGTTTCACCGTGTTGGTCAGGCTGGTCTCAAACTCCTGACCTTGTGATCCGCCCGCCTCGGCCTCCCAAAGTGCTGGAATTACAGGCATGAGCCACTGCACCCAGCCCCCTCAGTCCTTCATACACATGCTGCTGGAATCCAGCCACATGTCCCTCAGAAAGCCAGCCCCCACTGCTGTCTGCTCCCCTTCACTTGCCCCCTGCTCCCTCCTGCCAGGCATATGTTTCAATCCCCCAGTCTCTGAGCCTCAGACTCTTCACCTGTAGAATGAAAATAACATTAAAACCCACCTGTAGGACTGCTGTTGGATAAAATTTAATTAATGTAGTCAAATGATTTAATACCCTGCCATGAGGTAGGGTACTCAAGAAAGGTACCTGCCTGTATGGTGGATCACCTGATGTCAGGAGTTCACGACCAGCCTGGCCAACATGGTGAAACCCCATCTCTACTAAAAATACAAAAATTAGCCAGATGTGGTGGCAGACACCTGTAATCCCAGCTTCTTGGGAGACCGAGGCAGGAGAATCACCTGAACCTGGGAGGCGGAGGTTGCAGTGAGTTGAGATTGCACCACTGCACTCCAGCCTACGCAATAGAGCAAGACTCAAAAAAAAAAAGGTACCTGCCTCTATTGCTACTCATATTACAAGGCACCTGCAGGGCTGCCTTGCTCTGACAGACACCCCTACCCTCCCACGATGTGCACTCCCTCTCCCACAATGGCCTGTCTCCAAAGGGACTGCTGATGTTCAAGGTCAAGATGGCCCCTAGCAGAAAGCTGCAGATCCGTTCTGAGGCTGGAAGGGTGTGCCCTGTTTGCAGCTTCTAGTCCCATCTGTGGCTGAAAGAGGAAGATGCTCATGGCACTCAGCATTAAGGTCTCCACGGAGACTGGGAGGCAGGTCCTGGCTCCGGGGAAGACCTATTGGTGAGAATTGCAAAGGGAGGTCATTTCTGCAATTAGATAGTGATGATGGTGGCACTACTTTGTGAATAAACTAAAAAAAACTGGTGGCCAGGCGCAGTGGCTCACGCCTGTAATCCCAGCACTTTGGGAGGCCGAGGTGGGCGGATCACGAGGTCAGGAGTTTGAGACCAGCCTGACCAACATGGTGAAACCCCATCTCACTAAAAATACAAAAATTAGCTGGGCATGCTGGTGCACACTGTAGTCCCAGCTACTAAGAAGGCTGAGGCAGAAGAATCACTTGAACCCGGGAGGTGGAAGTTGCAGTGAGTGAGATCGCGCCACTGCACTCCAGCCTGGGCTACAGGGTGACTGTCTCAAAAACGAAAAACCTAAATTGTACACTTTTAAAGGGGGCCTTTTATGGCGTTTCATTATATCACAATGTAAGCACGTGGAGATAAACAAATGAAAAGCGGAAGTTACTGCTGTAGGAGCGAGAGCGCTGCGTCAATTGACGATAAACTGAGAAGCCAGGGAACGTGGGGAAAGGCTTGGGCTTCCCTGGTGGTTTCCTGCTGCGGATATTCCAAGTCCAGTGCTGTTCTTTTGTAATTAACTTTAGACTATTGGGTTCTCAGCTGTCCCGAGAGCAGGGCAAGAAGGGAAAGTCAGTGGCTTCTCATCTGTGGAGCTTTTGGCGGCCCTGCTGAGCCTGTGAAGGAAAAGCTTTGAGAAGCTGGCGGCCCTCGCTCCCTGAGCCGTCCTGGGAGAGCTTGCTCTTCCTCTGCAGTCTGGGTGTCTGCTAACCCTGGTCCTCACTAGCTGCCCACTGTCTGCCATATCCCTGCTCCCCTAATCCAGATGTCAAAACAGATTCTGCCATCCGGATGGGAAGGCAGCTGTTTTGCCTGCCTGGGTTTTCCTTGAGTTATGGAAGGTGGGTAACCACTTGGCCTTTGGCGCTGCACTTAGTCCCGGAACTACTGATGGAGGGACCAGGGCACTCTCTCGTGGCCCTCAGCGGCATTGCTTCTTCCTGCCCCTCAGCCTTGAATTTTTTCCAGCTGGAATTTTAGTGTTGAATTCTGGTTAGTGGAGGCAGCAGTCTTTCTCCCCAAGAGGTAACTAACACGTAGGTAACAAGAAAGAAAATAAATTAGCCACAGAAACTAGAAGATAAAATGGTAGTGTTTCTGCTGTGTATCTTCATTTTCAAAGAGGCAGTGCGGCCTCCTGGAAGATGCCTGGCCTGTGGCATCGAGCAAGCGCCCCAGCTGTGTGTGCGACTTCGGCAGCTTGACCTCTCTGAGCCTCAGACTCTTCACGTGTAGAATGGAAATAAGACCCACCTGTAGGATTGTTATGAGATAAAATGTAAGACCTTAACAGCCTGCCCTGAGGTAGGGTACTCAGGAAATGGTACTACAATGAAGACTAGGCAGGAACCACCCTCTCTTCAGGGAGCCCGCCGGCAAGGGAGTGGCACCACAGTACCGCAGTCCCTTTGAAGCCCCCTCCCCAGCAGTGAGCAATCCTGGCTTTCTCTGGGGCTCATCCAGTTGCCAGACTGGGGAACCTCTGACTCAGGGAAGTGGAGAGAGATTTAGAAAAATACAAGAAAGAGAGCCAAAAAAAAAAAAAAAAAAAAAAAAAATTTTTTTTAATTTAAAAAATAAGATGGGGTTTCACCATGATGGCCAGGCTGGTCTTGAACTCCCGACCACCCACCTTGGCCTCCCAAAGTGCTAGGATTACAAGCGTGAGCAACCACGCCCGGCCCAATTTTTTTTTTTTTTTTGACAGGGTCTCGTTCTGTTGCCCGGGCTGGAGTGCAGTGGTGCGATCTCGGCTCACCGCAACCTCCGCCTCCCGGGTTCAAGTGATTCTCCTGCCTCAGCCTCCTGAGTAGCTGGGACTACAGGCACGTGTCACCACACCCGGCTAATTTTTGTATTTTTAGTAGAGGTGGGGTTTCACCCTGTTAGCCAGGATATGCTCAACTTCCTGACCTCATGATTTGTCTGCTTCGGCCTCCAAAAGTGCTGGGATTACAAGCGTGAGCCACTGCGTCCGGCCGAAAACAATTTTAAAAAAACAGTAAAGATAAAGCCAAAAGGGCCTGATCAGAAAGAGGCTGGGGGCCAGCTCCACCCCAGCCAGTGATTGGCACCTGCCTGGCATGTGGTGGGGCCTGGGAAGGGCTCCTTTCTGGACCTGAGCAGAGGACGAGCATGGCCTTGGTCTGATCCCTTTCCAAGTCAGATGGCTTTCTTCCTGTGAGGCAGGTCCTCAGTGGGAGGGACTAGAGACAGGGAAACTGTGGGGTGGGCAGCCTGTTAAGGTGGACAGCGAGCAGGGGCAGGGCCACCATGGCAGCACAAGATGAGTGTGGTTTAGACCCTCACAAGCACAGATTCCCCAATAGCTCTTTGCTCTCTCCCCTTGTCTGCCATCTGTGTCCCAGGCTGGAGGTGTCTGTCACTGCTCTGGCCCTTTGGTAGCTTATTAAATCTCAGTACCATTTGCCAAGACCCTTTAAACCCCTTGGCTGTTCTTTTTGCCTTTTCTGATCAGCTGTATTTATTCTGAACTAAACGGTCCTCACGGCAGAATGAAAGGATTTACTGCTTCAGTATATGAAAAGGAACCTTGGCTGCATTACAACTGCACCCCTCCTCATGCTCCACCCGCTAGCTGGTGCCGCTGAGACTGAACCGGAGCCTGCTCTGGGTACAGTGTGGTCGGTTCAGTTTGGTGGCAGTGTCCAATTGATGGAGCAGTGAGGTGACTGGGAGGAGCATGCTTTTGGGAGCCCTCTCCTAAATGTCCTGCTGCCCTAGGGAGACTGGGGGTGAGGCGGGACAGGACAGCTTGCCCTCTCTCCCCCCTCACTTTTCCCTTCCTCCCTCCCCCTCTCTCCCTCCCCTCGTTAAACCGGCCCACCGCCACCCAGTTCTCTCAGAGTCTCTCTCTTTCCCCTTCAGGATTGTGCTCATGGACGACGCCATGGACTGCTTGATGTCTTTTTCAGATTTCCTTTTTGCCTTCCAGATCCAGTTTTACTACTCAGGTGAGAGTGCTCCAGGCCCCGTGTGGCTCCGTATAGGACCCCGTCTCCCTGACCCGCCCTGCTGCCCTCCCCATCTGTGTGCCTGGCACACACGTTTCTCTTCCCCACTGCCCTTGGGGGTGTGCTTCACTGCAGGTTGCTAACAGGATGTCTAGCGTTCAGTGGTGGTCACAGGATTAAGTCAGCAGAGCTGACTTCCTCAGCCTCCTGAAGACACTGAAAACCACAGTGCTTCCAGTCAGCAACACAACAAATCAGTTTAAGTGATAATGACATTAACGACATCCACTGCATCCACAGCACTCGCTGCTTACTGAAAACCATGTCCCAGAGGCAGCACTGACTTTAATCTTGAAAGATCGTCCTTTCAGAGATAAACTTACAGAAGTAGGTAGCCAAAGTCATGCAGCTCATAAGTGGTAGAGATCAGACCTGAAGGCTGACTCCAAAGCCGGGATTCTCAGCCTCGCTGCTGTTTTACTGCCTTCAAGGGTCTCTCCCTTGGCAGTCGATCGTGCATTTGGATGCACATTCTCCTCCACCCCACAGCTTTAAAAAAGCACACACAGTCCTTTGTCCCACTCCCACCCTGCTCCCAGTTCACACCACCTGCACCCTTAAATCTTCTCTGGAATCAGATGGAATAAATATAGACAAACAAATATAAGTATGCACCAGCTCACACACAGATACATCCAACAGAATGCTGGTTTACAAACTGCTGACTGTTCATAAACAAACTTGTTTCAAACAGGCTCTTCCAGTAAACAGTAGGCTGTCCTTCGAGCCTAGAGGTGGCCTTCCTGCCAACTGGTGGCCCCAGCCAGCCCTGGCCTCACTTGGACCCCACATTCTGTTTACTTGATGGCAACCCAAGGGCTGTGCAGGCAGGGGCTAGAGCCTGGGGTGTCGACACCTGCTCCTAGCAGCACTCGTCATTTCCCATTTCTCCAGAGCTCTTGGGCCCTAGAGAAGGGAGAACATCTTCCCCTCACTGCCTTCCCAGCCCTCTTCTCACAGCGCTCGCAGAGGGATGGGACAGCCACCACACCGGGCTGGGGCATCACTGACCCTGCGCAGCAGTGTGTGTTAGAGATGAGCTGGGCCGTAAGTCAGCGGGTCTAACAGTGGCTCAACTACAAAATGTGAAAACCATTTCACGACTGGTTCATCAGCAGCTTTCGGCTTTCTCTGTTCCTTGCTGCTATTCCAACACGCTTTCTTGAGGTAGAGAGGCAGGTGGCACACACGATGGGGCTTACCAGCAGGAGCACACTCATGTTCACTCCTCCAGAAAATATTTATGGCCATAATAGGTGCCAAGCACAGTGCTAGGCCAGGAGAGGCCCACAAGGCGTGACCGCCGCCTTTGTGCATTCCAGCAAGGAGACACATTAGACAAGTGATGACACAGAAAACTCCCCCCCGGCTATGTGCCAGAAAGAAGCCTAGGGTGCTATGAAAGTGCAGTGGTGGGTCTCACCTGCCCCAGGAAGCACTGAGCAGAGAATGGGACGTTTGAGCTAAAACACAGATTAGTCTCTCATCAATGTGCTGTCAAACAAGCTTGAGGACTTCTGCTCTTGGGACACCATGTCCTGAGCCCCGAGGCTGCTGTGGGACTGAGCTGGCAGAGAAGGGAGGACACAGAGAAGGGACAGAACCTGTCCTCCCTGCCTGAGCTGTCCCCCACCCCCGCGGTTCCAGAATTCCTGGACAGCGTGGCCGCCATCTATCAGGACCTGCTGTCAGGCAATAATCCCAACACAGTGATCGTGCCCACATCCAGCGGGCAGCACCGCCAGCGACCTGCCTTGGGCGAGGCCGGCATGCTGGAGGGTGTGGAGGCGTCGCTGTTCTGCCAGTGTCTGGAAAACCTGTGTGACCGGCACAAGTACAGGTGAGGAGCGGGCACGCGGTGCCCCAGCCCCCGGGACCTCAGACTGCTGCGGCGGAACAGAGCTCTGCGAGATGCTGTGCCCAGCCCAGGCCCGGTCCTAATGCAGCGGTGCCATTTGCCCCCACTAGTTGTTGACTGAAAGGCTCCCAAGTGGCTCAGTTCAAAAGGACTGCTTTCACTTGGGCAAGACCACTGTAGATGACCAGTTTACTGGGTGACAGACTGGCCTTAACATTTTAGAGAGCAGGAAAGAGCACTCCTTGTATAAAACTTTCCTACACAGAGAGATGGGTAAGCTGCCCTGTGTGGCACAAGTACCCTTCAGGACCGAGCGGCAGGTTTGGTTTCCTGTAGACATTTCCCCGAGTTACCTCCACTCCCGCCCCGCTGGTGAAAGCATCCATTAGTGAACATGCCTGTCCCTCCTGACCGCAGTGAAGGCCTGATCCCTCAGGACCTTGGGGCTCCCAAGGCAGGTCCCTGGCTTGGCTGTGGGTATCCTCGTGAGCCTGGAAGTGTGGATGCAGAGGTGGCCCTGAGGCTGGCTAGTCTCTGAATCTGGCATCTCTCCTTCTTAGCTGCCCACCCCCAGCACTTGTCAAAGAGGTCCTGAGCAACGTCCAGAGACTGACCTTCTATGGGTTCCTCATGGCTCTCTCCAAGCACCATGGAATCAACCAAGCCCTCGGTAAGCCAGCGCCAGCAGCGGTCAGCCTCTCCTGCCACACAGCACATGGAGCAGCTGGCCTCTGTTGGCCGCACTGTTCCATGGGGAAGGGGCATCACCATCTCTGCCTTGACTTCCCAGGGCCAGACCCAGTCCCAGGGAGCGGGAACACGCATGACAAAACACGGCTCTGACACATTCCCGTGGTAGGGGACAGCCTTCCCTGCCTGTGGCCCTGCCCCAACATGAAGCTGCCTCCCCACAGCAGAGGCGCCGCGCCCAGCCCCTCCTCAGAGAGTCCCCAGCCCTGCTTTGGGGAGCGGCCTGCAGGTAGGGCAGACACAGGGCTGTTTGCTCAGTGGTGCTGGAGATTATATATCAAAGAGACCTGAATCCCATTTACAAACAGGGCAGAGGTGTGTCTCGGGAGACCTTTTTTCCAAGCTGAAAAAAAGAAATCTGATTAATCTGAAAGGGAGGAAAAACAATGGGGGTAGCTTGCAGTGGCTGTTTTTCCTGCCTGCTGTTTTTTTCACTGAGCCTTCTCCGCCCGCCCTCCTTGTTCCCCTCTCACAGCCACTGCTATCCTAAGGGAAGAGCCAGCAGGCCTCCATTCTACTAGAGTTTAAGGGGTTTTATTTTTGTTTTTGGGACAGAGTCTCACCTTGTTGCCCAGGCTAGAATGCTGTGGTGCAATCTCAGCTCACTGCAGCCTTGACCTCCTGGGCTCAAGTGATGCTCCCACCTCAGTTGCTGGGACTACAGGCATGTGTCACCATTCAGGAAAATGTTTGTGTTTTCTGTAGAGTCTGGGTTTTGCCATGTTGCCCAGGCTGGTTTCAAACCCCTGGGCTCAAGGAATCCCCTCACCTTGGCCTCCCAAAGTGCTGGGATTACAGTTGGGAGCCACTGTGCCCAGCAAGAGGTTCTTTTTTTGTGTCTCGAGAGATCCTCCTGCTGTGCTTGGGATCCCAGGTGCATGAGTTTCAAAGAAGATACATGACATCCCCCTTCCTCTTGCTGGTTGAGGGAATGGGATCAAGGGAAGGAAAGTTAACATTCCCTAAATGCCAACTACAGCAGCTTAAGTACTGTGGTGGATGCTTGATATTTGTTATCTTACACAGTATACAGTCAGCCAGGGGGTGCTGTGGGATACACTAGCACAAACCCCACCAGGCGGAGCCGCATGCCACTCGCAGCCTCGTTAGAAGAGTTGGTGCCTGAGGCACGCACAAGTCTGGGGAGCCCTCAACTAACTGAGATTGGTAGCCGAAGTCACCTGCTGGACTAGAACTAGAAAGGAGGCAAAAGACAAGCCAGGCACAGTGGCTCACACCTGTAATCCCAGTGCACTGAGAGGCTGAGGTAGGCGGATCACCTGAGGTCAGGAGATCAAGACCATCCTGGCCAACATGGTGAAACCCTGTTGCTACTAAAAATACAAAAATTAGCCGGGCCGTGGTGGCACTCGCCTGTAATCCCAGCTACTCCGGAGGCTGAGGCACGAGAATTGCTTGAGCCCGGGAGGCAGCAGTTGCAGTGAGTGGAAATCTCGCCACTGCACCCCGCCCTGGGCGACAGAGCAAGACTCCGTCTCATAAAAGAAAAAAAAGGAGGTAAAAGAGTCAGGAATCAAGAGTAAGAGGGAGGTGGGTGGGATCTGCCCCCCATACTCTTTCATACTCCTAGTTATGACCACCCTTCCTTCCCACCAACAGCTGCCACTAGGAAGGAGAAGGAAAAGCCAATTAGCAACTGGGTCACAGCCTGGATGAACCTCATCCCTTTTTACTAAGGGCCTTTAAAAAGGACACTGCCAGCCATGCGTGGTGGCTCACGCCTGTAATCCCAGCACTTTGGGAGCCTGAGGCGGGCAGATCACAAGGTCAGGAGTTCCAGACCAGCCTGGCCAACACAGTGAAACCGCATCTCTACTAAAAATACAAAAAATTAGCTGGGCATGGTGGCGGGCACCTACCTGTAATACCAGCTACTTGGGAGGCTGAGGCAAGAGAATTGCTTGAATCTGTGAGGTGGAGGTTGCAGTGAGCCAAGATTGTGCCATTGCACTCCAGCTTGGGTGACAGTGTGAGACTCCATCTCAAAAAAGGACACTGGCCAGGCACGGTAGCTCACGCCTGTAATCCCAAAGTGGGCAGATCACCTGAGGTCGGGAGTTTGAGACCAGCCTGACCAACATGGAGAAACCCCATCTCTACTAAAGATACAAAATTAGCTGGGCATGGTGGCGCATGTCTGTAATGCCAGCTACTTGGGAGGCTGACGCAGGAGAATCACTTGAACCCGGGAGGCAGAGGTTGTGGTGAGCCGAGGTCGCACTCCAGCCTGGACAACAAAGGCGAAACTCCATTTCTAAATAAATAAACATAAAAAGGACATGGCCAGGCACGGTGGCTCACGCCTGTAATCCCAGCACTTTGGGAGGCCGAGGTGGGTGGATCACAAGGTCAGGAGTTCAAGATCAGCCTGACCAATATGGTGAAGCCCCATCTCTACTAAAATAAAAAAATTAGCCTGGTGTGGCAGGCGGCTGTAGCCCCAGCTACTTGGGAGGCCGAGGTAGGAGAATCACTTGAACCCAGGAGGTAGAGGTTGCAGTGAGCCGAGATTGTGCCACTGTACTCCAGCCTGGGCAACAGAGTGAGACTCTGTCTCAAATAAATAAATAAATAAATAGGACACTAATAGCCAGACATGGTGGCTCCACCATAATCCCAGCATTTTGGGCAGGAGGCTGAGGTGGGAAGATTACTTGGGCCTGGGAGGTCAAGGCTGCAGTCAGCCAGGTGAGCCATAATCACACTCCGGTCTGGGTGACAAAGCAGGACTCTGTCTTTAAAAAAAAAAAAAAAAAAAAGTGCACTCTCCCTGTCTCTCATTAAACCACTTTTTTTTTCCGAGATGTAGTTTTGCTCTTGTCGCCCAGGCTAGAGTGCAGTGGCGTGATCTTGGCTCACTGCAACCTCCACCTCCCAGGTTCAAGCAATTCTCCGGCCTCAGCCTCCCAAGTAGCTGGGATTACAGGCGCCCACCACCATGACCAGCTAATTTTTTGTATTTTTCATTAAATATGGGGTTTCTCCATGTTGGTCAGGCTGGTCTTGAACTCCTGACTTCAGGTGATTCACCCGCCTCAGCCTCCCAGAGTGCTGGGATTTCAGGCATGAGCCACATCTGGCCTCATTTAGCCACTTTTACTGAGCACTAACGTTGGGTGGCTGGGTGGAATGGGAGGCAGAAAGAAGCATGTGATCTCGGGCCTCACCTGCATCTCCAGTGTATGAAATAGAAATTGGGAGACACACTGGTTGAGACCAGTCATGGAGAAGGTGAGCCCTGTTCCCTTAGTTCCCAGGGTGCCCCCCAGATGAGAGTCCCATAGGATGTAGTTTGAAAAACACTAACTTAGTGCAAGAGGGACCAGGAGGCATCATCTGAAAAAGATTTGGCCAAATTGGAAACCAGCCTATGCCAGGTGGGTGATTCTGGTCCTGACCCAGCCTTCTCCTGCCCCTGAGATTCTCCTTGGAGGAGCAGAGGGAGCATTTTTTTTTTTTTTAACCATCTGTCTCCAAAGTGGGGTCACCTTGATTGTTGCACCAGGTCACAACCACCACCTAGCCTTAAAAGAGGATCATGTTTGTTTGGGGATGTCTCCATGGCTGTGGTCTCTGCTCCAGGAGGGGAAAGTAGGCGTTAGGATTCAATAAATATATCAAGCGGCAACCAGGACCTTCCTGCTCCGTGACTGTTTTTTGGCCCCTCTAGCAGTCCTCAGGTCTTTAGATCAGCCCTCCCAGGGTCAGCAGGACAGTCAGCCGTGAAGGTGAGGGGCCTGTGGCATCTGTCGCCTGGCTGAGGGGCCATGAGATTAACTATTGTGTTCCCAATGATCTCCTAGGAGCTTTGCCTGACAAGGGGGATCTGATGCATGACCCAGCCATGGACGAGGAGCTGGAACGGCTGTAAGTGTCAAGTGGGAAGATGCTGCCCCCTTGTGGGGGCCAGACGGGTCAGACATGGCTGTGCCCCATTTGAGGCCAACAGCACTTGTCTAGAACATCCTGCATCGGCCAGAGAATGGTGTGGGGGCCAGCAGAGGCCTGAAATGTCCCTCCCTCTGAGTCTTTTGGGGGCTGCAGCCCAGGGGTTTCCCTAGTGTAAGAGTGAGCGTGGAGGTCCTGCTCTCTGGATGGGAGGCTTCTCGCTGCCCTCCAGGCTTCTTCCCTTCTTCAGGCTGGCCCAGGTCCCAGGCCTGGTCAACTCGGTCGCAGCCAGTCCAGAGGCCAGTTCCCTACCTTCCCGGACCCCTCCCCGGGTTGGCTCTCCCTGGAGACCCCTCCATCATTCCCGAAAAGTGGATGGAGAGAGTGATGGCTCCACCGAAGAGACAGACGAGTCGGAGACTTGAGGAGTCTGAAGGGTCCTGCCCGCAGCACCCTATGCCTGCTCCCACCCAGCCCTTGGCACACCCACCCAGCCTCCTCTCCGGCACTTTGCTGTGCTGCCCTCTGCTGCTGACAAGGCGAATAACAGCCCCAAGACTGGCCAGAGGGGCTCTGATGAGCAGCCCAGCCAGCGGCCCGGAAGGTGAACCGCCTGCTCTCCCTGGCCCTGTCAGCCTGTGAACTCCACTCAGGCAGGCCTCAGGCTGACAGACTGTGCTGAAGCCACCTTTTCACTAGGAAGGGGACTTGGCCGTAGCCTGTTAGTCCTGCTAACCTCTTATGAGCAGTCTCTTCTAAGCCAGCCTCTGCCGGTCCCCTGATAAGGTTCATCTGACAGCCACTCCATTAAGGGGAGAACCCACATAGCCACGCAGGGCCTTGCATCATCAAGGGTGACACCTGCGACACAAGTACCAGGAGGACATGGCCACTGTGGCCTTCTGCTGAACAGCCACTAGCCTTGGTAGGACGGAGAAGGGTGGGCAAGGCAATTTCACTTGCAAAAACTGCTTCAAGTCCCCTTTGTGTCTAATAGCTAAACATGTGAAACAAATAAAGTCCCTCGTGTCTGGTAAGTGGTGAGTCTAAAGCTCCTAGGCTGGGGGAGAAGGGAAAGGGGGAGTTTGGATTTCTGGTGCTTTTCCGGCAGGACTAAGAGGTAGGGGCCAATGGCCCACTCAGGCATGGGACCTGCCTCAGATAATGGGCAGAAGGGCCTAGCTTCGCCCAAGAGCAGCCTTCCAGAGGAGAGGTGCTCACAGCTGGAACAGCCTTTAGGAAACAAGTTCGAAGGGTTCAAGGCCAGGTTCCTGTAACTTTGAAGACTGTGGCCACAAAGGGTTAATACTGCACAGCCTTTGAACGAGGGTTTCAGTCAGCACTTACCAAGCACCTGCTTGGGGTTAGGGCAGTGGCACACAGCTGTGAAAGACACAAGCCTCAGGTAGATACATCCCAGCCAGGACGGGAGGCAGGTAAGGACAAGTGGTCTTCAACTTCTTTGGATTGAGGGCTGCGGGGGTGGGGGGTGGAGGGGGACTCCGGAAAGCCAAACCCACCCAGAGGCCCAAGCAGGACAGGGCTGCCTCCTCTGAAGGTGGATGTCACCACTACTAGGCATACACATTACCCTGGCCTCATCCCTACCCAGAATGGATCCTTACAGGAACTGCCTCCCAAACCCCTGCAGGGCTGAGGCCATGAAAGAGCGTTCCAGCCCCAAAGAAGCTCCAGGGTGTGGTGGCTCATTGCCTGTAATCCCAGCACTTTGGGAGGCCAAGGTGGGCCAACTGCTTGAGCCCAGGAGTTCAAGCCACCCTGGGCAACATAGAGACCCTATCTCTACAAAACAAAAAATTACCCAGGCATGGTAGCTTGCACCTGTAGTCCCAGCTACTTGGGAGGCCAAGGTGGGAGGATCACTTGAGCTCAGGAGGCTGAGGCTGCAGTGAGCCATGATCATCCACTGCACTCCATCCTGAGTGACAGAATGAGACCCTTTCTTAAAAAAGCTCAGGCTGTGTGATGAGCTCTCTAGGCCCACAGTGACCTACAGCCCATAAGAGACGGTTCTCAAATCCTGGTGTCCTCAGACTCGGGGACACCTACTGACAATGCACATTACCAAGCGCCCGAGTCTCACTCTAGCAGCTTGGGATGGAGTTTAGAAATCTGTATTTTTAATGAACATTCAAGATGATCCCAAAGCTGGATGAGTCCCAAACCTACACTCTGCAAATTCCTGGCTTAGGATCTGCAGAGTGTAGGTTTCCTTCTACCCATCCTTTCTAATCGTCCACTTCCCAGACCAGTGGTCTGTAACTACCGTAAGGGCTCCTCAGGTGGTACAGACGGTTCAGAAGCCTGAGAGAAAGGAGGGGCCAAGCTAAGGGTTTACACACAAATACATCTTTTCTTCCTCAGTTTAAAGGGTCCCATTAGTCTGTGTTTATGTATGTACATATATACTTTTTTTTTTTTTTTTGAGCGTCTCACTCTGTCACCCAGACTGGAGTGCAGTGGCATGATCTGGGCTCACTGCAACCTCTGCCTTCCACGTTCAAGCAGCTCTCATGCGTCAGCCTCCCAAGTAGCTGGGATTACAGGCGCGTGCCACCATGCCTGGCTAATTTTTGTACTTTCAGTAGAAACAGGGTTTCGCTATGTTGGCCAGGCTGGTTTTGAATTCCTGGCCTCAAGTGATCCACCCGCCTTGCCCCCTAAAGCGCTGAGATGACAGGCGTCAGCCACCATACCCAGCCTTAAATAAGCTCCACTGAAACCCATCCCGTCAAGCCTACTGCTGTGACAAGGGGCAGGGCTGCTGAGGTTGCTTGCCCGCCCCCAGCCAGTGAGTTAAAGGGCCAACTAATGCCAGCTCTTTCCTCTGCGTGCCACAGGGTGGTGAGGTCGAGGCTGCACCGGACCTCACGGCAGCACACAGCCAACGAGCCAGGGGCCTTTGGCTTTCAGAGAAGAGAGAAGCAGGAGGCCCTGGAGAGAGTGCCCTCAGCTTCGGTACTGATGCCCTACCATTACCAGTGGGAGCCCCGAGAGTGAGGCCAGGGGCCGACCCTGTGCGGGGAGGCAGGATCCAGAGGACACTGCTTCACTCAGACCAACAGGGAGCCAGGCCCTGCAGGGGCTTTATTTTGATACCACTTCGTTTCAATACAAACAGTCCAGAAAGAAAGTCCTGTCCCTCTGCAGGTGGGGCAAGGGGGAAAGAGTGGTCTGTGTTGCTTGGGAGCCCAACCTACAACCCAAAGGTGGGGGCTGGGCCGAGACTGCCAGCGCAGCAGGGGAAGATGGCACCAAGAACGACACAGTGCATGGCTCAGCTCCGAGGGTGAGGCCCGCGAGCTCTCACTGGCGGGTGCTGTCCAGGCCTCCAAGCCCAGGATGATGCAGAGGAAGGAGCTGAGCCCCGGGAGCCTGCCTCTGCCCCTCACACCGTCTGCTTCCCTGGCCAGCATCAGCTCACAGCATCCAGAGTTGAGACACAGCAGACCAGACCCTCCGTGGCCACCAACCAGGGGAGGAAGGGACACAGAATGTCGCAGAGGGTCCTGTGGCCCACAGTAGATGGTACAGAAGGACCCTGAGACTCCTGGAAGTCATCTTCCAGTGCTTACTGTAGAAAGTGGTGGTGAGATGGGAGACCACTCAGGCCTCCAGTCTGATCCTGAATGAAACCTTTAGGTACCAAGTAAAGTTCCCAGCCCTTAGTAAAGCCCAGACAAAGGTCCTTCCCCTCCTTCACCCTCTCCTGGCACCCAGAAGAGGCCGCTGGTGGCGGCAGCAGCAAGTCCGCAGCCTCTTTCCTCAGAGGACGGGTCTACAGTGAACTCCTTCCAGGCCTCCCCCGGTTCTGGAGGACGGAGGCCCAAGCCCTTGAGCTAGAACCCTAGAGCCAGCAAAAAAGCCTTCTACCTTCCGCTTTCCCTACTTGTGGAAAGGCTGGACCCAGAATAAGCCATCCTGGGGGAACCCCTCTCCCAGTGTGGCAGGACAAGTGAGCAGCAGCTGTGGAGGCAGGACAGAAGGACAAGAGGCGAACACACAGTTTGTGTGTGGGGGAAATAAGGGGCTCAGTCCACAGGCAGAGGACAAGTGCTGGTACTGACCATTCCCCTCACAGGTGGCCTCGAAGGCTACCCCACGCACACACCACACATACAAAGTAACAAATCCTCCCCAGCTTCCACAAGGCAAGCATCCGCGGCCTGGGAACTGTGGAGTTCTTGCTGCCTTCACCACCGTACGCCTGAGTCACAGAGCTCGGATCAGTAGGAACCGTAGCGATCCTGGGGGTGAGGGAAGAGAACAAATCAGTAGGAACCATAACGATCCTGGGGGTGAGGGAAGAGAACAAAACAAAGTCAGAGGCTCTAAACTGCAGCAGCTTCCCAGCAAAAACACTGCCTGCCCCAATAAGGCGGGAGTCCAGGGTGAGAGCTGGGGCAGGGGCCACTCAGGCACCCAGCAAGGGGGAAGCCCTGCCTGACCTGGAAGAAGCTGGGAAGGGAAGAGAAAAAGCGGAACAGGTAACAAGGCTGGGGAAGATCATCGCAGATGCAGCGGCATCCTGGAGAGGCCTGGCCCTGGCATGGAGCTGAAAGGAAGAAAGCTGCCCTCCAAGAAAGGAAAATGCCTCTCTCTAGACTCTTTTTTTTTTTTTTTTAAGACAGGGTTTCACCATGTTGGTCAGGTTGGTCTTGAACTCCCGACCTCAGGTGACCCGCCCGCCTTGGCCTCCAAAGTGCTTGGATTACAGGCGTGAGCCACCACACCTGGCCTTTTTTTTTTTTTGAGACAGAGTTTCACTCTTGTTGCTCAGGCTGGAGAGCAGTGGTGTCATCTTGGCTCACTGCAACCTCCACCTCACGGGTTCAAGCAATTCTCCTGCCTCAGCCTCCCGAGTAGCTGCAATTTCAGGTGCCTGCCACCACGCCCAGCTAATTTTGTATTTTTAGTAGAGATGGGATTTCCCCATGTTGTCAGGCTGGTCTCGAACTCCTGACCTCAGGTGATCCGCCCATCTCAGCCTCCTGGTGCTGGGATTACAGGTGTGAGCCACTGCACTCGGCTGAAAACGCTCTAAGGCTGAGAGGGGCTGAGCAGTAGTAATGTCTCCATGTGGTGGAGAAGGGTAAACCTCCCAGCGCTCCTCATGAGGCCCCACCCCAGTCTCACCTGCAAGGAATTCATCACACCATTGGCCAGCACAGCCATCTTCCCAGCCACAGACTTGACACCCTGCTTAAACTGGGCAATGTCCGCTGTAGGCAGCACGTTCCCCAGAGATACACTTCCTATAAAAGCAAGGGTAGGGTGACCCCAAGCCCAGCAGGAAGCTCTTCCCAGTCACAGGAGGGCCCTCCCACCCTGCTCCCAGGCCTCACTTGGTGCCTGCCACCCCACCAGGGCCCTACCTGCTCCGTGAGCTCCATCCATGTCCCCAAAGAGGTCTGAAGAGCTGATGGCACTGCTGCCTGAGAGCTGCTGCAGCCGAGACCTAGCCTCATACTGTGGTAAGGAAAAGGCCAGGCCTGGGGATCTTGGGGCCGAGAACCCAAGGACTCACACAGGTCAGACCTGGTGCTATAAAGCCTAAAGCAGCGGGAGGGAGAAAGCTCATGCTTCTGCCTGCTGCCTCGGCCCCAGGGCAGACAGCCCCACTTACCTCCGCATCCACCTCTCGCCCGAAGAACATGTCAGATGAGATGGCTTTGGCTCCTGCGAATTTCTGACGCGCCTCACTAGACTCAAGGCCTGTGCTCCGGCTCTCCACTTCCCTCCGGTTTGTGGCTCTGAGGGGAAGACAGGGAACATCTCAGGCCCCTCTCATTACCATCAGGGGAGGCAGAGGACAGAAATCAAAGGAAGCACCAGTGGCCTTTTGGTGATGGGTTACCGGGTCCCATTCTGTCTATGGCTCTGTGACTCGGGCCCTCTCCCCTGGTGAGGAGCCTCCCTTCTCCATACTGAGGCCAAGACCCAGAGAGCTTAGAAACCTGCACTAGGCAGGGTGGAAAACGGTCTGCAGTGGCCTAGGCTCCTGCCCCACAGCACTACAGCTTCACCAGCATTCAAGAGCCCACACAACTGCTGCTACCCTACACCTAGCGACAAACTGCCTGGTGCTACAATGAGCATGTGTCGGTCTGCCTGGCTTTATACCTACTCGTCATAACTATGACTAGCAAACTGCCCCCTTTACTCTCAAAAGCATCGTGATGTGAAAAGGGAGATGGTCACTCTCATCTAGCACTGATTATGTGGACACTGGGCCAGATATTTCCGGAGACCCTGTGAAGTAGTTACGTTCCCCTTTTATAAGTGGATAACTCACAGATAAATTGTCAACTAAACAGATCCCACATTAAGATGGAGTAGAGTTTTAAAAAACTAAGTAAGAAGAGGGCTGGAGACATAAAACCCTTGAAAGGAAGTCAGGACTGAAGCATAAAATCAGGCCCCTCCTGCCAGAGAAATGGACCCCAAGCAAAAGAGCTGCCAGGCCCTCTGTGACAATAAAGCACAGCTCAGACCAAACCCCTGATTGCCACAGTGCCTAATGAGGCAGGCACCAGCCACATGTGGCTATTTGCATGATCAGAGATTAAACTGCATTAGAAATTCAGTTCCTCAGTTGCACCAACCACCTTTTAAGGGCTCACAGCCACACAGTAGTGGCTACCATACTGAACACCACAGACAGACAGAAAACATTTCCACCATCACAGAATAGTCAGTGCTGCCTTACACTTCTCTACCTTCAGCTTGTTTAAAAAAAAAGGAAAAAGAAAAAAAAAGACCGCTGTACCTTTCTGAAATAGGCCGGATGCTTGAGATGGTCACTTCTGGCTCGTTCTCTACCCTGTCCATACCCCAGGCAGCATCTGTATCCCAGCGGGAACCAAAGCTTTCTCCTAAGGAAAAGGGGTTGTCCTTGTACCTAGGGACACAGTAGAGTTAGGCTCAGAGAAGCCCGACGAGGAACACAGCAGCCAAGTTTACAGCTCGACCACAGCCTTACTTGGGAGGTCCAGAGGCGAAAGTACCAACATCGTCAAACAAGTCCAGCTGCGAGCGAGAAGACTTTGCACTCGCTGGGGTTTCCTGCTCGATCACCTGCATCTCAGACAGCATGGAGTGGGAGACAGAGCTGTGCAGCAAAGCAAAGCCAGCCATGAGACCAGTGGATAAGCGTTAGCATCACCGCACAAAAGACTACACCCAGCTGCTGGGTTCTCCTTCACGGAGCATCACCCAGAGCCTTCTGTCCTTACCCGAGCACAGGGCTGGGCCAGACCTCAGCAGGCGGCCAGAAGCTGTGTGTGATGACCTGTGAAGCACACCTCAGAATTCTTTATATATCAGCTTTGTTTATTCAACATAGGAGTTCTCTAGCCAATGACAGTTTGCCTGTTATAATTTTATTTGCTTTTTTTTTTTTTGAGAGATTCTCACTCTGTCACCCAGGCTGGAGTCCAGTGGCGTGATCTCAGCTCACTGCAACTACTGCCTCCCAGCTACAAGCAGTTCTCATGCTTCAGCCTCCTGAGTAGCTGGGACTACAGATGCATGTCACCCCGCTGAGCTAATTTTTTGTGTTTTTTCAGTAGAGACAGGGTTTGGCCGCACTGCCCAGGCTGATCTCTAACTCCTGAGCTCAGACAATCCACTCGCTTTGGCCTCCCAAAGTGCTAGGATACAGGCGTCAGCCACTGTGCCCGGCCCATGTTATAACTTTAATAATGTGCACCCGATGCCAGTGTTCTCTGTCCTCAACTCCCTGCCTTGTGCACCGTGAACCCCATCCTTCACTGAGACAGACGCACACAGCAAAGGAAAGGATGGAAAACTGCCCCAGAACCAGGGAAATGAGCATGACTACATCAAAGGATAAGTTCTTCATCATGCTACTCTTTAAAAAAAAAAAGCATCTCAAAGCACAAAGCCTGGCCTTACGCACTAAGACCTAGAATTGCTGTCTGGTTTCTCAAAGACAAGGCGTCTAGGATTGGCAGGCAGCACAACTCTCGATGCCTCTCTCTCCTCTGTCAGGCTCCGCAAGGACACTTTAAGCATTAATTTGATTTAAATAAATTCATTAAAAAATATCTATAACTTTAAGCAAGAACTCCAACGAATAAATATTTTGCAATAGGGCTTTAAATAGGGTGAGCTGGGTTTAACTAAACAATTCTGTTGCATTGATGAAAAACTGTTCATATACCTCAACCCAGTTAGTCATCCTTAACCCAGTCACCCCTTAACCCAGCCAGTCACCCCTTAACCCAGCCAGTCACCCCTTAACCCAGCCAGTCACCCCTTAACCCAGTCACCCCTAACCCAGTCAGTCACCCCTTAACCCAGTCACCCCTTAACCCAGCCAGTCACCCCTCAACCCAGCCAGTCATCCCTCAACCCAGTCATTCCTTAGCCCAGTCATCCCTATGTGACTGAAGCAGGAAAAGGAAGGAGTCCCAACATCCTTTCACGTTAAAATTTTATACTTTGGCTGGGCAGTAGCTCACACCTGTAATCCCAGCACTGGGCACGGTGGCTCACACCCATAATCCCAGCACTATGGGAGGCCAAGGCGGGCAGATCATTAAGCTAGCAGTTTGAGACCAGCCTGGCCAATATGGTGAAATCCGATCTCTACTAAAATATAAAAATTAGCTGGGCGTGGTGGCATGTGCCTGTAATCACAGCTACTTGGGAGGCCGAGGCAGGAAAATCTCTTGAACCCGGGAGGCAGAAGCTGCAGTGAGCTGAGATTGCACCACTGAACTCCGGCCTGGATGACAAAGACTTCATTTCAAAAAAAAAAAAAAGTTTTGCTGATTAACTATGGATTATGCTAGCAGCACACAGAATAAAAGGAAATAAAATACTACTGGCTCAGCCAGGTGCAGTGGCTCATGCCTGTAATACCAACATTTTGGGAGGCCGAGGCAGGCAGATCATTTAAAGTCAGGAGTTCAAGACCAGCCTAGCCAACATGGCGAAAGCCCATCTCTACTAAAAATACAAAAATTAGCCAGATGTGGTGGCCGGCGCCTATAATTAGCTACTCAGGAGGCTAAGGCAGGAGAGTTGCTTGAACCAGGGAGGTGGAGATTGCAGTGAGCCAAGATCATGCCACTGCACTCCAGCCTGGGAGACAGAGCCTGACTTCGTCTCAAAAACAAAAACAAAAAAACCCATAGCAGCCAGGCATGGTGGCTCACACTTGTAATCCCAGCACTTTGTGAGGCCAAGGCAGGCAGATCGCTTAAGCCTGGAGTTCGAGACCAGGCTGGGCAACACGGCAAAACCTTGTCTCTACAAAAAAAATACAAAAATTAGCTGGGCATGGTGGCTCCTGGGTGTGGTCCCAGCTATTCAGGAGGCTGAGGCAGAAGGATCACCTGAGTCCATAAGGCAGAGGTTGCAGTGAGCCGAGATCACACCACTGCACTCCAGCCTAGGCAACAGAGCAAGAACTTGTCTCAAAAGAAAAAGAAAACCACAGCAAACCCAATGGTTCTCAAACAGGAAGGATTCCGCCCACACTGAGGGCATCTGAAATGTAGGGGGAGATTTTAGGGTATTACAGGTGGCACAAATGGCATCTCTAGACAGGAATTAAGGACTTAAGGATAATACTAGATGTGCTGCAATTCTCAGGGAGGTCTTGAAAACTAAACCATCCCACGATTCAAAGTGCGTTTAAGAAAAACCACCCTAGTCTCTTGAAGAAACTGAAATACCTGATCCTGTGTTTCACTCACACACCTATTCACTCATTCAGCTTACTGAGTAGATGTCTACTATGCCAAGCACTGTATTAGGTACTTTAAGACAATAAGCCAAGTCATCCAGTCAGACTTGGAGAAACAATAAGCCTAGAATCCCAAAATGCTGGGAAGGCCCTGCAACAGTTCCCAGAAAACAATGGTACTTCCCTGCCACACCCGGAGCTGAGCCTCACCTTCGAGATACCAAGCCCATGCCCAGCCTCTCTGCCTGCTCTCGCTTCTTCCCTTCCAGATTCTGTAGCTTCTTTTCCTCTTTCTTACGATCAATCTGGAGCTCCTGATAGGCCAGACGCATGGAGGCGACCCTTAGAGAGAACAAAGGTGTCAGTGGCCACCACCCGTCCTGATCTGCCCAACCTACCCACCCCCCCAAGCCCCACACGAGCCTGAGGCTCCCGCAGCAAACACTCACATGGACTCCTCCGCCTGCTTCTTGGCATCGGCTGCCTGCTGCTCTCGGAGCTTCTCTGCCACCTGGGCCTGCCGTTCAATCTCGTTGAAGCTCTGGCTGCTCACCTTCTGGGCCCCTAGGCCTTTCTTGGCACCCAGCTGGGAAGAGAATCATGTAAGGTGCTCTGCCAATCTCGCTCTCCTCCAATCCCTCCCAGACTCAGGCACTCTAGCCACACCCACAAGGAAAAGGCCCTTCTTAAAGTTTAGGGTAAAAAATAGAAGCCCAACCAGCATGTCCAAGAGAACAGTGCTCCGCCGGAGCGGGGCATGGGTGGCTCACAGAGCCCTGGCAGAGCCCAGGCCTGAGGACGGCAGTTAATGCTGACAGGGCCAAGTATGTGCTAAGCACTCTGCTAAGCACTAGCTGTGCTCCATCTCACCGGCCCCTCCCAGCAGCCCTTGAAGATAGCAATCTTCAATTCAGAGAAGCACAGTAACTCTGCCAAAGTCATACAGCCGGTAAGTGGTAAAGTCAAGAGGCAAACCCAGGTAGCATGCACCCAGCTCCTAACCCCGCTCCCCACCTACCCCTTTCTTAGCTGCTGCTGGCTTCTTCTTGCCAATGATGGAGCTTTTCAGTTCTGCGTGAGAAAGCGGGTGGGTATGAGCTAAGACAAAGGCAGCTCAGAGGCAGCCGCTCAGTCCACACCATGCAGCTTCATGGCAAGAGCTCCTAAGAACAAATTCAGGCAGGGGAAGGCAAAGCTGCCACCACCAGCTCCAACCAGCGGTGTGCAAGCCAAAGACAGACGTGGCTGGGGTATTTGCTGGCGCCCAGCAGAGTGAGACAGAAACCTAGACCTGAAGCACCAGAGACACTCAAAGCCCCTGAAACAAAACAAAGACTGCAAGGCAGGGGCCAGATGATGAGCACCAGGCTCAGCTCCTAAGGCAGGAAGCTGCGGAAAGGGGCCGGGGTCCCCAAGCAGCTGTCAGTTACCTCCGGCAGGAAGGGCCCCTTTAGCTGACAGATACATGGAATCTGGAGGAGAAACAGACTTGTGGCTAACAAGAGGGCCACCCCAGAGCCTCTACAGAGCTCCTAGGCCCAGCGGTCTCTATGAAGCCCTGCTTCAGACCAAGCTATGCCAGCCTTCTCATGGATCAGTCTGACAGTCACTGTGCTGCATTTCAGCCCCAACCCCCAAGAGTCAACAGAACAAACCGAGGTCAGCAAATGGACTGTTCACCCTGAACCAAGGCTGAAGGACACGAAGGAAAACGTAGAAAAGAGTTAAAGGACAGGCTGGGGGACTGGCTGAGAAGGGACAATATCACCTGCAGCTATCAGCAGCTCAGAGCTGTCCCTCTACCCCAGGAAATGGGCCAGACAAGCCAGCCCTGCCTCACAGCCCAGGGATAGGTGTGCAGTCTCATGCTGGCCTCCCCAACACTTTGGCTAGACCCAGCCCCACACTCAGAGGCAGACCCCAGGCCTTATATACCGGCCCACCCAGATTCATCAATTCAAATGGCTTGGCTCTAAAATCAGCACTGCAGCCACCATTTTAATCACAGTCCCCACTCCAGAGAGGTCAGACGGATGCTCAGTCTCCTGTGGCCTCAGTCCATACGGCCAGGCAGCAGGAGCTCTGAAAAGAACATTTGAGGTCCACCCCTTCCCAGCCACCCCATGCCCGCCCACTGGTATACTGACCCAGTGAGGCTTTGGGTGAGGTGCCAAGCAGGTCTGTGTTGGGGCCATGCTCTGGCTCTGTGGATGCAATGGCAGGAGTTAGAGATGAGGCTCCTAGCTTCCTGCAACCTCCCCTTGAGAGAAGTGATGGGACGAGAGTCATTGGCTTTCCTTAACTTGCCACCAAAAGAGAAAAGGAGGAGTATCTACCACTTCCTCCCAGGATTAAAATGAATCCCGTCCACCCCAAAGATACAGGAGGACTCTACCCTTATTCTCACAGCCAGATATCCCCTTACAAACCCCAAGTCCTTTCCTAGGACCAGGGCACCTGGTTGGAATCCAGGCTGAACTCACGTGCCAGGCCACTGCTCTCTACAGACAAGGCTGGCTGCTGGGTCCCTGAAGGCTCAGTGGCTGGTGCATCCCAGGAAGGGGGCTGAAAAGGAGGCCAGATCACAGAAGCCTTGGTGAGCCGCTCCTGCTGTCAGGCAACACCAAGACCTACAAGCACCTTGTGGGCAAGAGATCGTACTCCAAGCCCACGAGGAAAGGGACTGGAGAGTAGCAACTGTGATTTCAAACAAGACCTACTCACCATGGAAGAAAGCAGGAAACAAGCAACCCCACCCCAAGCCCTTCACTATTAAAGCCAGAGCCCATTGCCCCAACTTAAAAACCATTAACTACCACCACCTAGGCAGGCACAGAGCTAAAGGCTCCTCATATACAAATACATTTAATTATCACAATAACCCCTTCGAGGGAGCTACATCTCCATTTTAGAAACTGAGGTTCTGACAGGTTGACCACCATCAGAGAAAAGCTGAGTAGAGAACAGGGATTGAAGCAGAGTCTAACTTCAGCACCCAGTGCCAGTAAAGAAGAAACCCTCCTCAAAGGGGTGGGGCGGGGTGGAGGGAGCCCTTTCACTGTCCCCCAGCACAGTGCCTTTCTTACAAGGGAAGAATCCAGGAAAACTTTTTTGGGGCCCCAGACACCTCTTGAACCTTCAAGAAGCTGCTCCTCTTCCCCACCAGTCCAGTTTATAGGAGGCCATTTCTAAGGAGGGCTATACTGCACTCCCATTTATGGAGGAGAAAACACCAGGGCCTACCCAGCAGGGAGCAGTGGACTCCAGACATGATGTCCAAGACATCACACCAAAGCAAATGGCATCTATGGCCATGATCACAGATGACCTTGGTAAATAAACTTTGTCAAGAACTAGGAAAAACATTCCTTGTGGGCACTCACTTGAGTGTGTTCAGTGAAGAAATCAGAGTCCTTCTTCTCCGGGGAGTGACTAGGAACAGCACTACTCATGTTGTCTATCCAAAGCTAGAAAGGAGAAGGCACCCCTGAAACACAGGGCTCTGAATATTCCTGCTCACCCTCCTGCCCCAGCCCCAAGAACAGGCACTTACATCAGTGCCGTGCCTAGCCAGGGCCGCACTCCCCAGCTGCCGGATCTTCTCCCGGTACATCTGGGCAGCTCGGCTATTATATTTGGTGTTGGCATCATTGGCCGTGCATCCATGTTGGCGGAAAAAAGCCGTCTGGAGAGCAAAGAAAGCAGCACGCGCTGCAGGTGATTCTCAAGAAAGAAACGTGTTGGCTGTAGGAGGCATCCCTTTACCACAGCTGAGTTATTATCATCTTTACAGGATGATACATCCTATTGACACCAGTTTTTCGAGGTAAAGTTCCTCGAAATTCCTGCAAAAAACACCGTGCAGCCTGCCATCCTCAGATATGACTGACATCCAGCCCTCACTGCACCCGGCCTGAGGACAGCATGCCATTCCCAGTCTCCCCATCCTTCGTCCAGGACAGGCCCACAAGACTCAATGACTGTGAAGGCTCTAACTCCTGTGGCTTTTCCCCAAGAACACCTGCCCAGTTTAATTGGAATTTGAAACCCATTTAAGAGAAGCTGTGACCAGTTTCTAAGTTTTTTTTTTAAATAGCGTACGGTGGTGTTACAAAACAGAGAACCCTCTGAACAGGGAAACTAAGAGGGCCTCTTAGGGAGTCGTGCAAAGTTAGTACCCAGGCAGAAGAAAAGAAGGTGGGGGAGGCAGAAGGAGCTTTACCGCATTGGCATTCCCGCCGACCTGCATACACCTCAGCTGGAACCAGTTCCAGTTGGAATCCAACTCTGTGGACCTGTGTACAAGGGCTGCGTCTCACCCACCAGTAGATACCAGGAGAGGGGTTTCCCTGGCCACCCGATACCTGTCATTTGGCCTCAGGCTGCTGTAGGCACCCAGGAAACAATCAGCCATCCATCACCCCATTTCCTCCACACTACCCTGTCTTCGCTCTTCATTCATCTACTCCAAAGAGTACTAATTATGTCCCCAGATCCGAAAGGAGGTCACATTCTCAGGCATGCACGCCTGGATTTGGCTTTCCCCTAAAGGATGGTCACATTCTCACTAGACATACTGGGCCAACAACATATCAGCAGCAACAAGGTCAATGCCTCCCCTTCCCCGCAACTAACGCTCAGAGTTTTGACCCAGAGGCCTATGTGCCAAACAGCGCACACAGGTGGTTCCCTCCGGCAGGAGGCTACCGGACCCTCGGCCCGGAGGCTTCCGAACACCGAATTCACTCTCCCTTGTTGTCCACACAGCCGTGGCAGGCCTGGTGGAAACACACCAACCGCGCGGAGACCCCACCTGATGAAGCTCAGATGGACGCCCAGGGAGCGGTGCACCCCGGAGCAGTCAATGCACAAGAAAACGCCATACGTGATGCTGGCCCAACTCGGATTCTTGGCACCGCAGTCGAAACAAGCCTGGGTGGAGGAGGCGATGAGCGAATGGTTAGGGACCCCGAGTAAAGGCCGGGTACCGACAACCCAGAAAAACAGCCCACCTCCGCCCTTCTCCCTCCCGCAGTCCCCAGGAGGACGAGAGACTCCGCGCGCCCGCTGCTCACGCACCTTGTTGGTTGGAACTGCGCGAAGCCTCTTAAAAAGGGTCTGGATTTCGGTCTTGCTCGGTTCCGCCGCCATTTTCTCTCCTTCCCAGACACAACCGCGACCGACGGGTCCCGCCGCAGGCCAATCCACGGCGGGGAGGGCGGGCTCTCCAGACCAGCCTCAGCAGTGCCCCGGCCAACCGAGGGGTGGAGTGATTGGGGCACAATCTGGACCAATGGGCAGCAGGCGGGATGGGGGCGGCGACGTCAGCCGCGGCCGCAAGAATCAACGCCGCGCCGGGCCAATCCGCAGCCAGAGGGGAGCGACGGCGTGCGGGCCGGCCCAAACCTCCTCGCGCGCGCCGCCCCGACGCTGAGACTCCCAGGTGGAATTGCCCCCACGCGGCGCAAGCGGCGGGAGGCTTGGGGCGGGGACCTCGTACTCCAGCCAATTACAGATCGGTGAGTAAGGACTAACAGTCTGCCCAGTCACTCCTCGTTCCTCCGGCCTGAACGGGCAGACGCATTGGCTGGCCCCTCTCGCCCAGCCTCCAGCCGTTCTCGGCTCACAGCAAGCCAAACAGCGAGTCCCTTCCACTCCAGATTAGGATCCCAAAGTTCCAGCGCAGGTACCACGCAGGCAAACCCTTTTCCAACCCCGGCCCCATAACAGACGCTAGGCCTCTCCCCAGATGCCCTCTGGAGGCCTGGCACGGGTGTCCTATCAAAAAGATGCGCATGAGCCCGACAGTGTTTTTTGTCAAGTTTTAATACACGCTAGAACAAGCCACAAAAGAGGGTGCTGCTAGGCCAGAACTACACTTACCCACGCCCACCCCAGGAACCCCAAAGCAGAGGTCAGGAACTGGGTCCACAGCTCCTGGGGAGGCCCAGGCACCCCTGAACCGTTCTGTCACCTCTGACCTCGCATCTTGCCCTCAGCCAAGACTCAGTTGGCCCTTCCCTACCAGTCCCTTTCTAGACAAAGGCCCTTTCCCTCCCTGGGTCCTAGGACTTCCTCCCTCAAGGGACAGAGGAGCAGCAGGGGAGCGATGGTTGAGGGCCCTGAGGGTTCAGCTGTCCAGGAGAAGCTGGGCTCTGCCCCAGGGTGGGAAAACGTCTCCGAAGGGCTGTCAGGGCACTCAGGCGCCCACACACTCCACGTAATTGGCAGGGTACAGGCCTATACGGCCGCTCTGCAGCTGGCCCTGGCACCAGCCCTGCTCATCCTCCTCACTCATCTTCAGCAGCTCCTCCCCTGGGGGAAGGGGGATTTGGTCACTGCCAGTGGCCCTGGCCCAGCCCATTCCTGCAACTGAGTCAAGGACTGAGGGGCATGGTGTGGTCCCAGAGCCCAACATGGCTCAGGCAGAGGTAGGTCAAAGTCAGCAAGCTGCCCCACCCCAGACCCCGAATGCAGCCACGGGGCCCCTGCTGTCTGGCTGGAGCCAGAACAGTTGAAGGGCCAGAGGACTGGCGCTTGAGAAGTGGGTAGGTGGCTTCCCTTTCCCACACTCCTGATCAGGCGGGTAAGGCAGAGACCGAAGCCTGGAAAGGAACAGGAAAGGGGTCCCAGGGTACCTGCTCGGAAGCTCAGCTCATCAGCTTCCTGCCCCGCGTAGTCATAGAGTGCCCGCACCCGAACCCCGGTGGCGGCCTTCCGGGGACTCTCCTCATCTGACCACTCCTCATCGTGCCCCGTGCTGGAGAGGGGAGGCAAAGGGAGCAGCTCAGAGTGCAAGCAACACAGGGCTGAAGATCTCACCCAGGATTAGGGCAAAAGCCTCCCCACCTCGAGAGGCACCTGGGAGAGGCAGGTGAGGTGCTCAAAGATTCTGGCTCTACCTTGCCATGCGGGGCTGTGAGCAAAGAGGCAATCCCTGCCACACGATGCTGATTTAAGGCATAAAGGAGAGGGAACTCGGGCAATGCCTGGCACATCTAAACCACTATGAGAACTGCTATCATTACAACTACTGCGTAGGCCCTCGGGTCCCTGGCACCAATTTTCGACCCATTTCAGGTGTGAAGGGAATGAAACCAAGGAGAAAGGAAAGGAAGGCGGGAGGCAGAGCTGTTTCTTTGCCACAGCCACGCTCCTGGCTCTCACCCTGGGGACCCCGGGGACCGGGGTGGGGGTGCGGTGCCATCTCTTGTGGGCACGATGCTGGTCAGGGTAACCTCATCGGGGCTCCAGCCACCCTTCTCTTTCCGGCTGATTGTCCTCTGTGTGTCCAAGGACCACTCCTGGGGGGACAGCGCTTACAATCAGGCGGGGCTGCAGCTTGGTGGCAGCCAGGCCCATCCAGACCACCTTCACTTCATCCCTAGCCCTGGCTGAGCCGAGTGGGAGCCCATCCCACCTCCCAGCCCCACCCTGCCTGGAACATGTGCCTCAAACTGTGGCCAGTTCATGGCCATGCCCGGCCCGTGGGTGCTGCGCCACCAGCGCAGATCCTCTTCGTCACTGGCTGCCTCGATGCTCTGGTGCAAGTTGCGGTGGAGTTCATGGAACCTATGGCCCAAGGCATTCCCTCAGTCTAGGAGGTCCTGGACCCCGCGTTCCCCAGTCTCAGCCAGAGCCTGGGGGAGACGGAGGGGACCCAGCACTACCCCAGATCTCCACGCCCACCAGGCAGCCCATACTTCTCACTGCTGGAAAGGTCGAGGTGCTGGTGTAACGTGAGCAGCATATCCTTGAAGAAAAGAAGCCGCTGGCGCTCGGCGGCCTGGCAGGTCTCGAAGGCCTGCTCCATGTCCTCCATGTAGCGTGGAGTGTAGCGATGCAGCTCTGCAAGCGTCTGCTCGTACTGAGCTTTCGTCTGGGTGGGAGAGGAGGGGCCTGGTGAGGACCAGACCTTCTTCCACTCTGGACTTCCAGTATTTACCAGACACTGCCACGGGCTGCTAAACCCGGGGCTAGCCACGAGGGGCCATCAGTCCTAAGACCCAGTTCCTGCCGTCAAGGACCCCAGCAGCCTAACAAGGGAAGTGACATCAGACGCAGCAGATAAAAGAGTCTGGTATGGCTCACTCCTGTAATCCCAGCACTTTGGGAGGCCAAGGTAGGTGGATCACGAGGTCAGTTCAAGACCAGCCTGGCCAACATGGTGAAACCCTGTCTCTACTAAAAATACAGAAGTTAGCTGGGCATGGTGGCATGTGCCTGTAATCCCAGCTACTCAGGAGGCTGAGGCAGGAGAATTGCTTGAACCGGAACCCAGAAGGCAGAGGTTGCAGTGAGCTGAGATCGTGCCACTGCACTGGGCTACGGAGCAAGGCTCCATCTCAAAAAAAAAAAAAAAAGTCCACGTCATATTTCACACAGAGTTAAAAATAAATAAATCAATAAAAGTCTACCACCTGTAATCCCAGTACTTGAGGAGGCCGAGGCATTCAGATCACAACGTCAGGTGATCAAGACCATCCTGGCCAACATGGTAAAATGCTATCTCTAGGAAAATACAAAAAATTAGCTGGGTGTTGTAGCGCATGCCCGTAGTAGTCCCAGCTACTCAGGAAGCTGAGGCAGGGGAATCACTTGAACCTGGGAGGCAGAGGTTGCAGTGAGCGGAGATCGTGCCACTGCACTCCAGCCTGGGCAGCAGAGCAAGACTCTGTCTCAAAAAAAAAAAAAAAAAAAAAAGAGTCTGGTGAAGAGTGAAATGAGGTCAACCTACAGGAAAGAATGGGAGAAATCAGAAAAGGCTTCCTGGAGGAGGTGGAAACTGCAGCATCTCAGGATGGGGAGGATTTGCATATGCAGAGCTGCAGGAAAGGACACTTGGGGCAGAGCAGGCAATACGGGACACTGCACAAGGAAAAGAGCTGGAAGTTCTCGCTGCTGAAGTCATCCCAATCCCTGAAACTCCACTTCTTTCCCTAGGTAAAGCACCACCTTTTGTCAGGTTCCTCCTTTAAATGATTATCTGGAGAGAGGGTGGCAGGTGGGGATTAGGGTAATAAGAGTGCTGGGGACTGGACAAGGTTTTCAAGGAGCAAGATTCATTCAGGAAGCCGTGCCCTGGGTGGGGGGCCAGGCCTGGAACCTGCAGCCTGTACCTTCTCGGCCTCCTTGGCACAGCGTACCACCCGTTCCTGCAGTTTGCGCAGCTGCTCCTGGGAGACGGCGCTGTCTGCCTTCGCGTGGCTCTCCCTCGTCTGGGCTGTCTTCTCGTCCTTCCGGGATGCGTGGTAGCTTTTCTTGGAAGCTTCAACCTGGCATGCACGGGGACCACTCTGGACCCTGGATGCCACGCCCTGGCCCCCTCGAGCCCTTGCAGACCAGGAAGGAGCCTGCCTCGGATACCTCTCCCACCCAGCCTCACCTCTTTCAGCCTCTTCAGCCACGGCTTCTGGGCCTTGCGGAAGCCATCCTCTGCCGCCCGGCTCTCGCGGAAGCCGCCCAGCACAGGCCGGTGGAAGGCCCCCCGCTGCCAGGCACGCACCCGCTCACTGTCCTGCCCTTGCAGCTTTTCCCGCACCTCCAGGTGCATCGCGCTCAGCCGCTCGGCCGCCGTGAAGAAGGCGTGCCAGGCCTTCTCCAGTGTGCCATACTGGGGGCCTGCGGGGAGGGACAGGGCTTGGGCCAGGCCTGGGTACCACCCAAAATGAACCCTGCTCCTCTCGCTGGGTGTGAGGCATGGAGACATGGGGTGCAAAGGTGAATGATGACAACCCTGTCAGCTGGGCTTATGAATCCTTGTCTCAGCCACCACTGTGAGGACAGTAACATTGTCAACATTGAACAGGCAAAACACTGAGGTCCAGAGAAGTGAACTCGCCAAAGCATTATGGCTACAGGAGAAGGTGAGATTCAAACTCATCTACTGCATAAACACTACATTCTATGGCCTCAAAGGAAGAGCCTGTGTGTGCCCTCGAGGAAGATCGCATGCAGAGTGGAAAGGTCCAGGCTCCCAGTCAGAGTGCCCGGGCTCAACCTTCAGCACTTCCTAGCTGTGTACCATTAGGCAAGTCCCTTAGCCTCTCTGAACTTCCAGTTTCTCCTCTAGAAAATACATAAAACAGGTCAGGTATGGTGGCTCACACCTGTAATGCCAGCACTTTGGGAGGCCAAGGAGAGAGGATTGCTTGAGCCGAGGGGTTCAAAACCAGCCTGAGCAACATAGCAAGACCCCATCTCTACAAAAAATGCAAAAATTAGCCAAGTATGGTGGTGCATGCCCGTGGTCCCAGCTATTCACGAGACCGAGGCGGGAAGATCACTTGAGCCTGGGAGATGGAGGCTGCAGTGAGCCGGGGATTGTACCACTGCACTCCAGCCTGGATGACAGTGAGACCCTGTCTAAAAACTAATAAATAAATAACAAAGAAAGGAAAGAAGGCCAGGTGTGGAGGCTCATCCCAGCACTTTGGGAGGCTAAGACCTGAGGTCAGGAGTTTGAGACCGCCTGGACAACATGGTGAAACCCCATCTCTACTAAAAATACAAAATGAGCTGGGCATGGTGGCAGGTGCCTGTAATCCCAGCTACTTCGGAGGCTGAAGCAGGAGAACCAGTTGGATTTGAGAGGCGGAGGCTGCAGAGAGCCGACATCACGTCACTGCACGCCAGCCTGGGCGACGAGAGCAACACTCCATCTCAAAAAACAAAAAAGAAAATGGGCAACACAGGACCATCTTGGCAGGGTTGTTAGAACTGTGGAAGTAACTCATGAGCAGCCTTTGTAAACTCTAATCCCACAGCCACAAGGATGACCAGGAGGATCTCCCCTTTCTAAGAGAGGGTGGACATGGAGGCCTCAAACTTCCCAAGACATGCCAAAGAAGCTGCCCCGACAGTCCTGCACTCGGCTGCCCTCTGCCCCTGCGAGGGCCTGGCTCACCCTTCTCCACAGTGCCCCTCCACTTTCGGGCCCAGTCGGCCAACTGCTGGGCGTAGGCCTTCTCGATGCGGGCACGCTCCTGGAAGCAGCTGACCAGATCCCCGCACAGCCGGTGCCCGTCCTCCACCCGCTGCACTGTGCGCCTATAGTTGCCAGCCTGGGCATGCAGGAGAATGGCGCCGTCACCAGGGAGAAGCCCCATCTTGGGCTGGGGCTGTTGGCTGGGCTTCTCCCCTAGACAAGTAGCTGAGCCCAGGACCCAGCTGCTCACCTCCCAGAAACTGCCCCCTAAGGCCTCCCCTCCAGCGTCCTCTTCTGGAGCCATGGTGTCCCCGCAGCACGGAATGGTGGCAGATTTGGGGCTGTGGAGGGCAGAGGGGTAAGCGGGAAAGCAGGACATATGCTTTTGGGGATAGGAAAAGACCCTCTCTATCCCTGGGCCTCGTCCCACCACCATCCCACCACCAAGGAGCCTTCAGAGGTAGGACTTAGTAGGCAGGGCGCTGAAGTCCCCAAGAAGAACGAGGATGGAGTCTCAAAGCTCCTCCTCTCACAGCTCTGCCCTTCCCCCCTTAACCCCCACATACCTGGGGCCTAGAGATCACTTCGGGGACCCGGGTGTCCAAACTCTCAAAGCTGCCACCGTAACTCTGCCTTGAAGGAGAGCAGAGTGGGGGTGAGGGTGGGGGCTTAGAGCGTCCAGGGCGGTGCCCGGCACCCCCGATATAGCAACTGCTGTCAGAAGTGCCAGATTCCAGGGAGGAGAATGCCAAGCGGGTCACACGATCCAGCTAAGGATTAAATGGCAGGCGGGGGTGGGCGGTGGGCAGAGGGCCCCACTCCCCCAACTGCTGATGAGAGAAGAGGACTTCTGCCCCCACCAGGGGCTCTGTCGCCTTCCCTTGAGTGACAAGATGACCCTATTATCCAAGAGGCCAAGTCACAGGGTGCCTGGCCACATCCCAGTAGCTCCTTGTGCTGAAGAGGGCATGAAGGGAGCCAAGAGGCCTGGGTTCTGTCTTGGCCAGGAAGCCTGAACAAGCACATATAACTGTCCCCTCCTAAGGAGGCCCCAGCTTCAAAATGGAAACTCCTCCATGTGCTCTGCGCTATGCCAGGGCTGGCGTGAAACTCAAACCAAGCAACACACCAGAAATACGAGGGGCCCTGCAGTCACAGGAAGATACTAATCTCACTCCACACATCCACTGATCCACTGAGGGCCTGCAGGGCTCTGTGGGGGACACGCAACCTGGGCCTGCCCTCCAAAGGCCTGGCATCTGGGGTAGCATGGGGAAGTGAGAAGCAATGGCCAGCTATAAGAACGTTCCCAGCCGGGCACAGTGGCTTACACCTGTAATCCCAACACTTGGGGAGGCCAAGGCGGGTGCATCACAAGCTCAAGAGATCGAGACCATCCTGGCTAACATGGTGAAACCCCGTCTCTACTAAAAATACAAAAATTAGCTGGGCGTGGTGGTGCGTGCCTGTAGTCCCAGCTACTTGGGAGGCTGAGGCAGGAGAATCCCTTGAACCCAGGAGGCAGAGGTTGCAATGAGCAGAGATCGCACCACTGCACTCCAGCCTGGGCGACAGAACAAGACTCAGTTTCAAAAAAAAAAAAAAAAAGAATGTTCCCCAGGCTGAGTGCAATGGTTCATGCCTGTAATCCCAGCATTCTGAGAGGCTGAGGTGGGTGGATCACTTGAGGTCAGGAGTTCAAGACCATCCTGGCCAACATGGAGAAACCCTGTCTCTACTAAAAATATAAAAACTAGCCAGGCATGGTGGCAGGCAACTGTAGTCCCAGCTACTTGGGAGACTAAGGCAGAAGAATTACTTGAACCTGGGAGGCAGAGGTTGCAGTGAGCTGAGATTGCGCAGAGTGAGACTGTCTCAAAAAATAATAATAATAACAATAAGTTACCCAGAATCACAGAGGAGGAGAGGCCAATTCCAACCCCAGAGCCACCACCCCCGACACTTGAGGACACAGTGGCATGTGGCTGCTCTCCTCCTGCCTTTGGGCAAGGTCTCAGCTGTCCCCAGCACAGACTGACTCACAGACCCTAGAAGGAAATCGCTTCCTCTCTGAGCAGGCCCAAGGGACACAGCCAGACCCAGGAGGACAATGTGTGACCTCCGTCCCCAAAGCAGGGTTCTGTCACAGCACTTCCTCCAAACTCATGAACCTCTGCTACTTCAGATCTCCAATTGAGGTATCTTCTCTGCCACTTCCCCTGTTCCTCTATCCTTGCTCCCGTAGCCCCAGGTGACCCTTCAGTCGGGGCGTATAGCCCATGGGTTGTGGCTGACAGGTCAGTGTCTGTCTCCACTCATGGACAGAGGCTTCTGGGATTCTGATTTGCGTGTCCCCACTTGCTGGAATCAGCAATAATTAGTTAAGTGAGAAAACAAGCGATGACCACCTGGAGCCCAGGAAAGCCACAGGCTCCAGCAGCTGTGGGAAAGTTCGGTGCAGGTGGGCTTCCCCCTATGCTAACAGGAGGCAGAGCTAGGGGCTCCACAGAGACCCAGGCAATGGAGGTGCCCACCACGGGCCCCACACTTGGTTCCCTCTGGAGTCTGTCCTGCCAGCCCAGAGAGGACCTGACAGGGCGATGGCAAGAAAGAGCTGCAGTCATGAATTGCAGGGTTCTGGAGCCATCCCAGTCCAGCCTCAGGGGCCTGGGGCCCCCTGCCTGCTCCAGCCTCTGAGCTCCCTGCTCCCCAGAGAGCTGCCCCCCACCCCTTCCCTCTCTTTGGCCCCAGAACAGAGCAAGCTGTGTGTACCGGGCTGGCACAGCTCCCTCCGGCCTCCCAGAGCAAACACAGGCCCAAGCCCCGGGTGCAGCCAGGCTCCACAGCCCCAGCCTGACCTCACTGTGTGTGCGGGGGAGCCTTGCACCTTGGCCCCTGTTGAGGAGGTTGGCACCCTGTGCCTCCTGAGCTCAACAGAGACCCAAGTCAGTCCCCAGAACACACCCCATGAAAGGCCAGAGCTCAGAAAGTAGGTAATGCAATCTTCCCAGTCCCGGGAGCCAGCACCTACGGGCTGAGAGGTCTTCCTGGGCCTGGCAGGGTCTCCTTGCAGCTGTAGGGGCCAAGGTAGGAGTCCCTGATTCGGGGAAGACCCACTCTCCCTACCTGAGGCCTGAAGGTACCCGAGCCAGACCAGCCCCGACCCCTTCTAGAAGCTAGGGGCTTGCCCCTGGGAGGGAGCTCAGCCATCCTGCCTGGCCCATCCCTGCGTCCTGAGTCACACGCTGCGCCCAAGGGCTTCTTCCCCCGGTGTCGCCCCCCCACCACCCCGCGTCGGCCTGCAGCCCTAGGATTTGAGGACATAGCGGGGAGAAGCAGTCGGCTGGTCCGGAGAGGGGCAGCGAGGCTAGAGGGGCTGGAATCGGTAGCCAGAGCCAGCCTGGAGGTCAGGAGGTTGCGGGAGGGGGTGGCGCAGCGAAAGTGGGAGGAGGCAGGGCCAGGGAGGGGCATAACAAAGGGGCACTTTTGGAAACCCGACCTGCCGGCCGGGGTGCCTGCTCCCTGATGACGCACTCCGAACCCCAGCCTCCACTCCAGAGCTCGGAGCCCAGGGGCTGTGCGCCTCTGGCCTCAGCCCTTATGGACCGCGCCCCTCGACAGAATCCCTTGCCGCCCGGAGCTGCAGAACTCAGCCGGTGGAGCCACGCGGAGAGGCATGGCCAGGCCTAGCCACCTAAGCTCTAGGACTTCTTGGCCAAACTTGCTGAACTTGGTCTCGGCGGGGGTGGGGCCACCGTCATCGCCACGGGGAGGGGACGCCCCCTGCCTGGGCCGGCCTCGCGGTGGACTCCAGTTGGTAGCCCTGGGTAGAGGACCCAGGAATCGGGGCTTGCTGCAGAGAGCGTGGGGTCGCCAGGTAGCCAGGCCCCTTTGGGGCCCCGGAGCGGGCGCGAGGCGGGCGGATGGGGCCCTCGAGGGGCCCTGGAGATAGCTCAGCTCCAGCGCTGGCACCCCCTCCCCCGAGTGGCCTGCGGAATTGCGGAGCTCGCGACGCAGCAGACGGGACGGCCCCTCGGCGCGGCTGCGGCCCTTCCCGTCGGCACGCAGAGCGGGGTGGTCGGGGGCTCCTGGGGCTGGAGTCGGTTCCACTGCAAACTTCAGGAGCAGGGATAGGAGAGGGCGGGCTCGAGCCACGGCACCCGCCGCCGCGTCCCAGCGCGTTCCCTCCAGGGCACTCACCGCGTTCTCCTGGGGCACCTCGGCGGGCGGGGGTCCGGCCACCCTCCGGTCCGAGTCCTGCCGCTCCTGGGCCCGCGCCGCCGCCTCCCGGAGCGCGCCGGGCCCTCCCCCGGGAAGCCCGGCCCCCAGCCCCCGGCCCCGCCCTCTCCTGGCCGCCGCTGCCTCTACCCTACGCGGCGGGGCTGCGGGGCTGCAGGCATCGCATCGACCGGCGGCTCTTGGGTCGCGAGCCGAGAGTTCTCCGCTCCTGTGTGCAGAGCGCCTGGGCGGGCTTCCCAGGGTTGCGCCCCTGGGCCTCAGGGAGCCGGATTTCGGCTTTGCCCCTCCCTGACCATTGCAGAGCCTGGGAGACCCAAGGGAGTAAGAAGGGACCGGGCAGGCATGGGCAGCCCTGGGGCGGGGCCGGGGGACTACACTGCCTTACATTTTTGGCTGAGCACAGCTTGCTTAGAAATTGGCTCAGGCGAGGCTCACAATCACCCCTTATAAGCACTGGGATTCCCATTCTACAGATGCAAAAACTGAGGCTCGGGGGCTTTTCAGCGGCTTGCCCAAGATCTCCCTCTAGTCCGGCAGGGCCGGGACTCCAAAGCCGTGCCCTACCCTTCCACAGCTCCCCTGCTAATCTGGGGCGCCTTCTAAGGCCTGGGACGAACACGCAGTGGGGGTGGGACAAAAAGGCGTAAGCTCCTCCCCCTCCGAGTTCTTATTTCTAGATTTTGCACCGCGATTCATTCTTAAATCCCTTCTCCCCTTCACCCCCTTTATCAGTCTGGTAGATTTTTCCAGATCGCCACGATGCCACCCCACACTAAATAAATTCCTTCTCCCTCCCTTCTTCCCCCTCCCGTCTCCCCGCTTCCCCCTGAGGGGGAGATTTTGCAGAGCCGGCCCGTCTGTTATTTATATCCACTGGAGCGGTCCAAGAATGTTCCGAAGCTGACCTAATCGCCACCTGCTCTGCCTCTCCGCCCCTCCCGCTCTCTCCTGGGCCCGGTGACACAGCGGCAGTGCCCCTGAGCCTGGGAGACTAGGGGAACGCGGGCCAACGGGGTCGCACGCCCGGCATGCAGAGGGTTCCGGCCGCGCAGATTCGGTGCGGGTCGGAGAGCCCCGGCGCTCTCCGAGGAGTGCGCCCCCAGGGACGCGGCGCTGCGCCCTGGGAAGCCGAGGCGCCTCGCTGCGCTCGAACAATTCCTCCCACTCCCAGCTCCCTGAGGAGTGTGAGTGAGTGCGCGCGGAGTTTTAAACGGCATCTTTCAAAATAGCAAAATTACGTTGTTTCTAAATCCAGGAGGAATCACTGACGCGTTCTTAACGCAGTTGAATCCGCTCACAAAATGGAAAACGGGCCTGGAGAAAATGAATGGGGGTAATTTTACCGGTGAGGGCTCACTTGCTGGGCAGTGCTAATGGGAGGGTAAAACTGCCTTCCCAAGACACCTGAGGGACACCCAAGGCGAGCTACCTTTGGCCTGAGGATTCTGGCCGTGTTTGGCAAATCATACCTGAATAGTGAATCTGAAACCTGGGATGTGGTTTCTGAAACCAGTTTCAGCACTCACTCTCGCTTAGGGCTTGGAGAAGTCCCTTCTCTCCTTATCTCTACCTCTGTAAAACATAACAGGTGACCTGGCTGACCTTCCACTGAGCCATAAGCCCCAGCTAATTAATGATTGTAACAACAACTGCATATCAGAGGAGCTGGGAAAATGGCAAATGACAGCCACAGTGTTTTGTATTCTTTAAAATCACTTAACATCCCACCTAGCGCCTGAAGGCCTTTAGGCACCCAGACTGGAGTGTGAAAACACAAGAATGAAATTAATTACAGGAACTACCTATTAAAATCTCATTAAAAATAAAGTTGGCAGCCAGGCTGTGGGATGTGGGAAAGCCAGGCCATAGGGAGACTCAGAAAATAGGGCTGTTCATCAGACCACAAGGAGAAGGGATGTGGAGTGGAAAACATCTGGCTTGCCTTGGGCTCAAGTCTGGGAGCAGAAAGCAGAAATGTTGCAGCTGATCTTAACTGCCCCTAAGGTACTGTAGGGGGAAAAAAACAACAAAATAAAACCCAGAGCATAGGGGCTGCTTCTCAGGTGAAAGTACACAGACACGCCCTTGGAAAGCCAGCTCCAAGCTAATGATGCCCCCAGGGATCCGATTCTGCTCTACGGCCAGAGCCCTTAACATCCATCCTGCTCCATCTGTGCTGTCCCCAACCCTGAGTTCAAGAGAAGTCCATGGATAGAGGGCTGCATAAAGACAGAAATCTAAAGCCGCGTGTGGTGGCTCATGCCTGTAATCCCAGCACTTTGGGAGGCAGAGGCAGGTGGATCGCTTGAAGTCAGGAGTTCAAGACCAGCCCGACCAATGTGGGGAAACCCCATCTCTACTAAAAACACACAAAAAAATTAGCTAGCATAGTGGCGGGTGCCTGTAGTCCCAGCTACTTGGGAGACTGAGACAGGAGAATTGCTTGAACTGGGGAGGCTGAGGTTGCAGTGAGCTGAGATCGTGCCACTGCACTCCAGCCCAGACAAGGGAGACTTTTTGTCTCAAAAAAAAAAAAAAAAAAAAAAAAGACAAATCTAGCAAGGCACTTGGCTCAGTGTACCAATGGCAGATTGGTCCATAGCCAAATATGCCCCTCATGGACTCACCTTGAGTTTCTGGAATGTCCTAACCACTGTGCCTTCATTTGTTTATTTATGTATTCATTCATCCAGCCAAGAAAACATTTGAATTTTTACTCCATGCTAAGCCCTATGCTAGGAATGTTGGGGATACAAAGTTAAATAAGGCAGAGCCCCGGAGGGCACAGTGGCTCACACTGGTAATCCCAACACTTTGGGAGGCCAAGGCAGGCAGATCACGAGGTCAGGAGATCGAGACCATCCTGGCTAACACAGTGAAACCCCGTCTCTACTAAAAATAGAAAAAATCAACCGGGCTTGGTGGCAGACGCCTGTAGTCCCAGCTACTCAGGAGACTGAGGCAGGAGAATCTCTTGAACCTGGGAGGCCTTTGAGGTTGCAGTGAGTAGAGATCACGCCATTGCACTCCAGGCTGGGCAACACAGCGAGACTCCATCTCAGAAAAAAAAAAAGGCAGAGCCCCAAGTGTACTGTAATGGTGCAGTGCAAATAGTAAGTATTCAGGCAGAAGGGATGACCTTTCACAGGACATGACACTGACTGGTCTTGATGACTAGGAGTTAGTCATGTGGACGGGCATTCTAGGCGGGAGCTTCAGGGTGTGCCAAGCCCCAGGGGTGTTACCATATGACTTTGTGACCTAGCAATTCTACTTTTTGGTATTTACCCTGGACAAACGAGTGCAAATGCAGAAAGAGGTACAAGGATGTTTGCATATAGTACTGTCGGCAACAGGGAGAACTGGAAACACATGTTCATCATGAAGGCAATAGTTGAATAACCTAAAGTTCATTCATGCTGTGGTTTACTCTCCAAAAACTCAAGAACAAGGTAGAGAATCACCTGAGATCAGGAGTTCGAGACAAGCCTGGCCAACATAGTGAAACCCCATCTCTACTAAAAATACAAAAATCAGCCGAACATGGTGGTGTATGCCTGTAGTCCCAGCTACTTGGGAGGCTGAGGCAGGAGAATTGCTTGAACCTGGGAGGCGGAGGTTGCAGTGAGCCGAGATCACACCACTGCACTCCAGCCTGGTGACAGAGCAAGTCTCTGCCTCAAAAAAAAAGGGAAAAAAAAGGTTTAAGATGAGAATGGAGAAAAAAAAAGATGAGAATGGAGAATGTACCTATGTGTAAATTATGTAACTAAAATTAAAAACTGAAGGGGTGGTAGGTGGGTCTTTGTATCTAAAACAGTGCTGTCCAATTATTTTCTGCAATGGTGGGAATGTTCTATAGCTGTGCTGTACCAATATGACAGCCATTAGTAGCATGAGACTGCTGAGCACTTGAAATGTGGCTATTGAAAATATAAAATTTTAATTTAAAAATTTTGAAATGAATTAAAAATTTAGGCCGGGTATGATGGCTCATGCCTGTAATGCCGTCACTTTGGGATGCTGAGGCAGGAGGACCACTTTAGGCCAACATGGTGAAACCCCGTTTCTACTAAAAAAAATACAAAAATTAGCTGGGCGTGGTGGCATGTGCCTGTAGTTCAGCTACCCGGGAGGCGGAGATTGCGGTAAGCCGAGATTGCACCATTGCACTCCAGTCTGGCACCTGGCGACAAAGCAAGACTCTGTCTCAAAAAAAAAAATTAGCAGAGTGTGGTGGCACATAACTGTAGTGCCAGTTACTGGGGAGGCTGAGGTCACCTGAGCCTGAGAGGTCAAGGCTGCAGTGAGCCATAACTGGGCCACTGCACTCCAGCCTGAACAACAGAGTGGGAGCCTGTCTCAGAAATAAAAAAATGAACAACTACATGTGAGTAGTGGCTACTGTATTGGACTGTGCAGGTCTCCAATGTCTAGAATAATGATGTCATAAACCGGGCATGGTGGCTCACGCTTGTAATCCCAGCACTTTGGGAGGCTGAGGTGGGCGGAGGATCACCTGAGGTCGGGAGTTCAAGACCAGCCTGACCAACGTGGAGAAACCCCGTCTCTACTAAAAATACAAAAAATTAGCTGAGCGTGGTGGTGTATGGCTGTAATCCCAGCTACTCGGGAGAATGAATAGGAGAATCGCTTGAACAGAGGTTGCAGTGAGCCAAGATCACGCCACTGCACTCCAGCCTGGGCAACAAGAGCAAAACTCCGTTTCAAAAAAAAATGAGGTCATGATGGGGTGGAAGTATCAGAGGCATTTGAACAAGAGAGACTCCAGCTTGAATAAGGGGTTGGGTAAAATAAGGCTCAGATCTACTGGGCTGCATTCCCAGGAGTTTAGGCATTCGAAGTCCCGCTGATAAAACGATGCTATAAAGAAGCCGGCCAAAACCCACCAAAACCAGGATGGCAATGTGACCTCTGGTTGTCCTCACTGCTCATTATACGCTAAATCTAATGAGTTAGCATGCTAAAAGACACTCCCACCAGTGCCATGACAGTTTATAGATGCCAGGGCAATGTCAAGAAATTACCCTACTTAAAAAAAAAAATGAAGTTACTCTATATAGTCTAAAAAGGGGAGAAACCCACAGTTCTGGGAATTGCCCACCCCTTGACTGGAAAACTCATGAATAATCTACCCCTTGTTTAACATACAATCAAGAAATAACTATAAGTATTCTTAGGTGAGCTGCCCCTGCTGCTGCTCTGCCTATGGAGTAGCCGTTTTCTGTTTGTTTGTTTGTTTGTTTGTAAGACAGTCTTACTCTGTCACCCAGGCTGGAATGCAGTGGTGCAATCTCGGCTCACTGCAACCTCTGCCTTCCAATTTTAAGCAATTCTCCTGCCTCAACCACCAAAGTAGCTGGGATTATAGGCATGCACCACCAAGCCTGGCTAGTTTTTGTATTTTTGTGGAGACGGGGTATCGCCATGGTGGCCAGGCTGGTCTCGAACTCCTGATCTCAGGTGATCTGCGGGCCTCAGCCTCCCAAAGTGCTGGGATTACAGGCATAAACCACTGTTCCTGGCTAGATTCGCCATTTTTTATTCCTTTACTTTCTTAGTGAACTTGCTCTCACTTTATGGATTCGCCTCGAATTCTTTCTTTCACCATACCCAAGAACACTCTCCTGGGGTCTGGATCGGGTCTGCTTTCTGGTAACAGAAGCAGGCAGATGGAAGATGAAGCTGGAAAGATAGGTTGGAATTGGATGGTGAAGATTTGCAAACTGGGTTAGGAAATTTGTACTCTATCCTATAGGCAGTGGGAAGTGTGCATGGGAGTAAGTAGATCAGATTTCCCCCCAGCCCTTTTTTTTTTTTTTTTGAGACAGAGTCTTGCTCCATTGCCAGGCTTGAGTGCAGTGGCGGGATCTCGGCTCACTGGAACCTCCACCTGCCAGTTCAAGCAATTCTCCTGCCTCAGCCTCCAGAGTAGCTGGGATTACAGGCATTCACCACCACGCCCAGGTAATTTTTGTATTTTTAGTAGAGATGGGGTTTCACCATGATAGCCAGGATGGTCTCGATCTCCTGACCTCATGATCTGCCCACCCTGGCCTCTCAAAGTGCTGGGATTACACTGTGCCCAGGTGATTTCCCTTTTATAATGATAACTCTGGCCACCCTGCGGAGAGTAGATCAGAACGGGCTGAGTGCTGCAGGCAGGGCTGTCTCTTCCACAGGCTGCTTTGTGAGTTTCCCTCCGTGGCCTCTGGACATTCCCCCAGCATTCCTGACAGGCAGCTGAGTAAAGTATTCTGATTTCACTGCTGTTTCTCAGAGCACAGGCAGTAAAGGTGTAAAGACTGGTCCCGGTTACTGAGAGTGGTTAACCTCAGTGGGGGAGGCTGGGGGTTAGCAGCAGACCAATGGTGAAAATGAATTGCAGGTTTCAGAGTGCAGCTTATAGAGAAAGCTTCTCCAGGGTCAGGAAGTTATCCTAGGGAAAAAAAAAAGTCACCCTACATAGTCTAAAAAGGTGAGGAACCTGTAGTTCTGGGAATCCACCATTGCCCCAGGCAGATTCTTTAGCCAGTCAGCCGCTGGCAGGAAACACTCCAGCAGTTGTCATTGTGTACTCTGCGTTACAGCTCTATTGGCCAGGAGGCTCCTGCTCGGGAAACCTGTCCTGGTGCACTTGGGGCCTTCCCTGAGGTCCACTGGGGTCTTCTTGCCAGTGAATGAGGAGTTCCTCCTGGCAGATCCATTCATTTCGTCGGCTTTCAGGGGACACCTGTTGTGTGTCCAACACCATTCCGGGGCGCTCAGTCCTCAGTTCAAAGAAAGTAGGCCAGGTGTGGTGACTCACACCTGTAATCCCAGCATTTTGGGAGACCGAGGCGGGTGGATCATTTGAGGTCAAGAGTTCAAGACCTGTCTGATGAACATGGTGAAACCCTGTTTCTACTAAAAATACACAAATTAACCAGGCTTAGTGGCACATGCCTGTAGTCCCAGCTACTCAGGAGACTGAGGAAGGAGAATTGCTTGAACCCCGGAGGTGGAGGTTGCAATGAGCCGAGATCATGTCACTGTACCCCAGCGTGGGTGACAGAGCGAGACTCGGTCTTAAGACCAAAAAAAAAAAAAAAAAGAAAACAGACAAGATCCCTAACTTCATGGAATTTTCCACTGAAATCAAATAAAGGTCTGAAAACATCACTACCAATTGTGATGAGTGTTTAAAAGAAAAAAAAAAGGAAAAAGGCCTCAGGCGCGGTGGCTCATGCCTGTAATCCCAGCACTTTGGGAGGCAGAGACGGGTGGATCACAAGTTCAGGAGCTGGAGACCAGTCTGGCGAACATGGTGAAACCCCATCTCTACTAAAAATACAAACATTAGCTGGGCGTGGTGGCGGGCGCCTGTAATCCCAGCTACTCAGGAGGCTGAAGCAGGAGAATATTGAACCCAGGAGGCAGAGGTTGCAGTGAGCCAAGATTGCCAAATTTGCACTCCAGCCCGGGTGACAGAGCAAGACACTCATCTCAAAAAAAAAAAAAAAAAAAAAAAAAAAAGGCCGGGCGCGGTGGCTCACGCCTGTAATCCCAGCACTTTGGGAGGCCAAGGCGGGTGGATCACGAGGTCAAGAGATCGAGACCACCCTGGTCAACATGGTGAAACCCTGTCTCTACTAAAAATACAAAAATTAGCTGGGCATGGTGGCACGTGCCTGTAGTCCCAGCTGCTCGGGAGGCTGAGGCAGGAGAATTGCTTGAACCCAGGAGGCGGAGGTCGCGGTGAGCTGAGATCGCGCCATTGCACTCCAGCCTGGGTAACAAGAGCTAAACTCTGTCTCAAAAAAAAAGGACAGTGTGCTGGAAGGGGATAGTGGGAGTGTGGATTTAAGGAGTTTAAGCCTCCACCCAAAAGGACTCAAAAGACAAATGGAAGTTAAGAAGGTGAAGAGGGAACCTGGGGAATGGCATTCCAGGCGGAACAATTGAAGACTGATGTACGCAAAGGCCCTTGCGTGAGAACTTGACCTTCTGGGACAGAAGGGTAGAGTGGGCAGGGCATGGCAAATGAGAGAGTGAGAGGCCCAGGATGAGGTGGGAGAGGCAGGCAGCACCCAGACACTACCAGGCTTTGTGAGTTCTGTTCCGAGTGCAGGAGGAGCCTTTGGCGCGATTTCAGTGGAGGAGTGAACCGAATGGCCTTTTTGGTTGTTGCATGAGGAATGGATTAGAGCAAGGCATTAGCAAGCCATGGCCTGTACAGCCCACAGCTAGGAGTGGTTTTTGCTCTTTTTCTTTTTTTTTCTATAGAGATGAGGTCTCCCTGTGTTCCTCAGGCTGGTCTCGAACTCCTGGACTCAAGTGATCCTCCTGCCTCGGCTTCCCAGAGTGTTGGGATTACAGGCATGAGCCACTGCGCTGGGCCAGTTTTTACAATATTAAATGGTAGAAAAAAATAATAAAAATAAGACTATTTTGTGACACACAAAGGTTACAGGAAATTCAAATTTCAATGTCTATAAGTAAAGTTGGATTGGAACACAGCCACACCCATTTATTTATAAATTGCCATTAGCTGTTTTCACACCACAATGGCAGAGTTAGTACTGTAGTTGGACCAGAAATCATATGGCTTAGACAGCCTGAAATATTTACTAACTGCCCTTACACAAAAACTGGCCTGACTCATGGATTAGAGAGAGAGAAAAAGCAGGGAAACCAATTAAGAGGTACCAGCAGTCATCCAGGGATAAGATGACCACTTAAGATGAGCAAGATGGCTTGTTCCAGGGTGGTAGCCATGGAGGTATGAGAAATGCATGGGGCCGGGCACAGTGGCTCATGCCGATAATCCCACTACTTTGGGAGGCCGAGGTGGGTGGATCACCGGAGGTCAGGAGTTCAAGACCAGCCTGGCCAACAGCGTGAAAACCTGTCTCTACTAAAAATACAAAAATTCGCTGGGCGTGGTGGTGTACACCTGTAATCGCAGCTACTCGGGAGGCTGAGGCAGGAGAATCACTCAGGAGGCGGAGGTTGCAGTGAGCCACCATCGCACCACTGCGCTCCAGCCTGAGTGACAGAGCGAGACTCCCTTTCAAAAAAAAAAAAAGTGCATGGATTGAAGAAGTATTTTGGGGAAAGAATCGCTTGAACTTGCTGATGTGTCAAGGATGAATGGGAAGGGACAGATGCCTTTCAAAAAGACTCCCAACATGTGATCTTGGATTGGATTCTGGACCGGAATAGGACATTGGTTGGGCATTTGGAAGCATTTGTGTAAGGCTTGTAGATTAGATAATAGTGTTATCAGGGTAACTTCCTTGTCTTGATGAGTGTATCGTGGTCATATACGATGTTACACTTGGGGCATCAGGGGAAAGTATATTGAAACTCCTTATAACTTTTTTGGAGCTGGGCACAGTGGCTCATGTCTGTAATCCCAGCACTTTGGGAAGCCGAGTTGGAAGGATCACTTGAATCCAGGACTTCGAGACCAGCTTGGGCAGCATACTGAGACCCTGTCTCTACAAAAAACAAAACAATGAACTCCTCACCTCAGGTGATCTGCCTGCCAGGGCCTCCCAAAGTGCTGGGATTACAGGCGTGAGCCACCACGCCAGGCCCATTTTAGCTTTCTTTCAATTTATTTTTATTTTTTAGCTTTTCATTTTGAAATACTTTCTTTTGTTTTTGCCATGTACAAACACGTTTTTATATGAAGTTATATAAAATACAGAAAAAGGCACAATGAATGTATGCAGTTAGAAAGCAGGTTGGTGGTTACCCTTAGAGAGTAAGGGAGTGATCAGAAAGTACCATGAAGCTTCTCAGGTGCTTTTCTTCCTGAATTTGAATCCTGGCTCTACCACTTACTAGCTAGAGACTTGGTGAGCTAGTGAGCTATGTGAAAACCTCTCTGCATCAGTTTCCTCATCTGTAAAATAGGGATAAAAATACTACTGACCCCATCAGGTTGTCAGAAAATTGCCTGGCATACAATGAGCTCTAGATAATACACAATGAGCTCTATTAGTTATTTTCTCTAGACAGTTATATTCTTAAAATCAGGGGTGATTATCAAAAAGGACATTAGATTTACCCATCACATTCCATATATTTATAGGTGTGAGCCACCATACCTGGCCGTTGTGCTTCACTCTTTTTTTTTTTTTTTTTAAGATGGGGTTTCACCATGATGGCCCGGCTGGTCTTGAACTCCTGACCTCAGGTGATCCACCCACCTCGGCCTCCCAAAGTGCTAGGATTACGGGTGTGAGCCACCGCGCCTGGCTGTGCTTCAGTCTTATTAGGACACTCACCTTTGGATTTAAGGCCTACCTAGATAATCCCGGATGATCACCTCACCTAAAAATCCTTAATTAGGTCTGGCGCAGTGGCTCATGCCTATAATCCCAACACTTTGGGAAGCTGAGGTGGGTGGGTTGCTTGGGCCCAGGAGTTGGAGACCAGCCTAGGCAACACAGTGAGATCCTGTCTCCACAAAAAAATGTAATAGTTAGCTGGGTGTGGTGGCACATGCCTGTAGTTTTAGCTACTCAGGAGGCTGAGGTAGGAGGATCCCTTGAGCCCAGGAGTTCAAGGTTGCAGTGAGCCATGTTCACAACACGGCACTCCAGCCTGGGCGACAGACTGAGACTCTGTCTCAAACAAACAAAACTTTGTTTGTTTGAGACAGATCTCGCTCTGTCGCCCAGGCTGGAGTGCAGTGGTGAGATTGCACCACTGCACTCCAGCCTGGGCGACAGGAGTCAACCAGATAGAGGAGCTAGAGGAGGCCGCAGCTGCTAGCCTTGGAAATCTTATAAAATGCTTCCCAAGCTTAAAAAGCAGGCAGCCTTTCCTACTTTTTCTTCATCCAGTTTCACAAATGTGCCTCTTTGCAGGATGGCCCGGCAGTGTAAATGCTGCCAACCCAAATGTGGCTTGGTCTTCTAGACTGCATATAATTAAGACAAAAGCCTCAGATTCTGAGTCCTCATGACACGGGGATAGTCCACTATGAAGGGGAGGCTGGGCGTGGTAGCTCATGCCTGTAATCCCAGCACTTTGGAAGGCCGAGGTGGGTTGATCACTTTAGGTCAGGAGTCTGAGGCCAGCCTACATGGTGAAACCCCATCTCTACTAAAAATACAAAATTAGCTGGACATGGTGGTACATGCCTGTAGTCCCAGCTACTCGGGAGGCTGAGGCAGGAGAATTACTTGAACCTGAAAGGTGGAGTTCTAGAACCTCGTGTTCTAGAAAATACCCCAATAAAGGGAACGTCTAGTCCCTCTGCTTTCATTTTAGGATGAGGAAACTAAAGCCTAGAAAAGTGAAAGGATGTAGAGACACTGACATCTCCAATTAAAAAAAAAAAAGTGAAAGGAGGAACTCAAGTTTCCATAGCCTAAGTCCAGTGCTTTTTTCCACTGTGCTGTATTATCTGTTCTAGAAAAGCCAAATATTGTTTCCCAGATCAAAGAGACACGTTATTTAGGGTCATGCTCGCGGTCCACCCAGTTTACAGTATGAACACGAGACCTTCATTTGCTGTCACCAGTGGCTTTTCAGTGAGTTGCCTTGTGATGCCTTATGTCAAAGTAGGGTTGCAGACAGGAGCAAAACGGCTATAAGCCGAGATCACGCCATTGCACTCCAGCCTGGGCAACAAGAGGAAACTCCATCTCAAAAAAAAAAAAAAAAAATGTCGGCTGTTCATGGTGGCTAACGCCTGTTATCCCAGCACTTTGGGAGGCCAAGGCGGGAGGATCACCTGAGGTCGGGAGTTTGAGGCCAGCCTGACCAACATGGAGAAAACCCGTCTACTAAAAATACAAATTAGCTGGGTGTGGTGACACATGCCTGGAATCCCAGCTACTCAGGAGGCTGAGGCAGGAGAATCGCTTGAACCTGGAAGGTGGAGGTTGCAGTGAGCTGAGGGCGCACCATTGCACTCCAGCCTGGGCAACAAGAGCAACACTCTGTCTCAAAAAAAAATGTCTTTGGGGATGCACACTCAGAGTTTGGAGCACAGAGGAGGACATGTGTGGATTTGTACCGCCCCACCGGGCCATGGGCTTCACCGATAAGAACCACAGCTACCCAGGCAGCTCGACACCTTCCTCCCCAAGGAGAAACTTAGCTGGAGTTTCTTGAGCAAGTTTTTTGTCATAGGGACAGGAGCCAACGCAGGGCAGTGCAAAGGAGGGTGGGAAGAGGGAAATGTACAAGAATGTAAATGTAGTTCTCCCAGCCCTGCTGACATGTGACTCATCTACCCATAGGGAACTAGCTTGTCTGTAACACAGACGGAATCATTTTTATTTCTGCCACTTGGGATTGTTGCTGTCCTTGGAAAAGAACTTGTCATGGGAATAGTGAGAGGAAGGATATACCAGAACTCAAAACCTGGTTTCTGATTCTGGTTCTTTCCAAGATGGTTTTCTAACCAGTGAGGAGTTCTGAGAACAGCAAAGGTCTTCTTCACAGTCATCATCAGACCTTATCAGTAACTCACATATCACCAGGAGATTATATCGCAATGTCTATTTGCAGAACACTTTACAGTTTACACAACACTTTCACATATATCATTTCAGCACTCTCGCGATGGCTGTGCAAATCTGGCTGCCTAGAAACGTTCCCTGGCATTCTGTACCTGTGGTATTTTATGACATGATATTGATTTAGTGTGTGGATGGTACCTCATCCCCCACAGTATAAAGACAGAGGTGAGGCTTGGATTTGTTTGTTTGTTTGTTTCAACAAGGTTTCTGTCACCCAGGCTGGAGTGTAGTAGTTCCCTCTCAGCTCACTGCAGCCTTGACCTCCTGGGGCATCAATCCTCCCACCTTAGCCTCCCAAGTAGTTGGAACTACAGGCACACACCACCATGCCTAGCTAATTTTTTTTGTATTTTAGTAGAGATGGGGTTTCACCACATTGCCCAGGTTGGTCTCAAACTCCTGAGCTCAAGCAATCTGCCTGCCTTGGCCTCCAAGAGTGCTGGGATAACAGGTGTGTGCCATCATGCCTGGTTGAGGGCTTGACTGTGTGTGTGTGTATGTGCGTGTATGTGTGTTTTGTTTTGTCTTTTTTTTTTTGAGACAGAGTTTCGCTCTTGTTACCCAGGCTGGAGTGCAATGGCGCGATCTCGGCTCACCGCGACCTCCGCCTCCTGGGTTCAAGCAATTCTCCTGCCCCAGCCTCCCGAGTAGCTGGGACTACAGGCACGTGCCACCATGCCCAGCTAATTTTTGTATCTTTAGTAGAGACGGGGTTTCACCATGTTGACCAGGGTGGTCTCGATCTCTTGACCTCGTGATCCACCTGCCTCGGCCTCCCAAAGTGCTGGGATTACAAGTGTGAGCCACCGCGCCCGGCCGGCCCTTGTTTTGTCTTTTGGTATTTCTGAAGCTGTCTGACACTTCCATTGCTACCCTAATTTATATATATATATATATATATATATATATATATATATATATATATATATATACACACACACACACACACATATACATATATATATAGTTGTTGTTGTTGGTTTTGTTTTATTTGAGACAGAGTCTCACTGTGTCACCCAGGCTGGAGTGCAGTGGCATGATCTCGGCTCACTGCCACCTCTGCCTCCTGGGTTCAAACGATTTTTCTTTTTTTTTTTTTTGATTTTTAACACATCTTATTTTATTCAGATAGCAGTCTGATCACACGTGGTCCAACAACACTCAAATAATAAATCAAATATAACCAGATGTTAAAGATTGGTCTTCAAACATCATAGCCAATGATGCCACGCTTGCCTATGATCTCTCCGACATAAAACCACATCAACACCTCAGTGGCCACCAAACCATTCAGCACAGCTTCCTTAACTGTGAGTTGTTTGAAGCTACCAGTCTGAGCACTATTGACTATTTCTTTCAGGCTCTGAATAGCTCTAGGGATCTCAGCAGGGGTGGGAGGAATCAGCTCAACCTTGGCGTAGTACCAAAATGTGGCCAACTGAGGCTTCGAATAAGTCACAGCAGCGTTCCCCAGCGCCGGAGTCTTCTCCACAAGGTTACGGATAAATTGGGCCATGGTTCTGGGATGGAAAGTCCGTCGCCCCGAACGGCCAGCTGAATGTCCCAAACGATTTTTCTGTCTCAGCCTCCTGAGTAGCTGGGAGTACAGGGTACAGGCACACACCCCATGCCTAGCTAACTTTTGTGGTGATGGTTTTTTTTTTTTGGATGGAGTCTCGCTCTCTCGCTCAGGATGGAATGCAGTGGTGCTTTCTCGGCTCACTGCAACCTCCGCCTCCCAGGTTCAAACAATTCTCCTGCCTCAGTTTCTGGGACTATAGGTGTGCACCACCATGCCCGGCTAATTTTTGTATTTTTAGTAGATGGTTTCACCGTTTTGGTCAGGCTGGTCTTGAACTCCTGACCCCCGGTGATCCACCCACCTTGGCCTCCCAAAGTGCTGGGATTACGGGCAGGAGCCACTGCACCTGGCCTAATTTTTGTATTTTTAATGGAGACAGGGTTTCACTATGTTGGTCAGGGAGGTCTCAAACTCCTCACCTCAAGTGATCCACCCACCTCGGCCTCTTAAAGTGTGGGGATTACAGGGGTGAGCCACCACGTCTAGCCCCAAAATTATATTTTGACAGCGAGTGCTGCTGCTAGAGTGTGGGACTCCCGCATTGGTTCAGCACTGTCAGGGATTTGCTTCTGTTTGGGCATTTAAATATGTATTGGAGATGCCAAGCTGCAAGGACTCCGGATGCTTGTTTTCAGTCTGTTTCCAATCCTTAAGGAGGAATTTAATCTTCAGTTCACTACAAGTTCTGCAGAATCCTTGAGGCTGTTTGCAAACCACTGGATGCAGTGACTGTGCACGAAGCTCACACACATCATCTGTGTGGATTATGGACGGTTTTGCAGACTCAGCGAAGCATTTGGATCCACCGACAACTTGGACAGAATCAGAGTTGTGGGTCAGCCTGCACCAGGAAAATGTTTCCTACTAGATGGAAATTTCCCACAAGGGAGCCTAGAGTTGAAAGACTTCTGCTGCTTTTACAGCAAGTCATAAAATCCACAGGTCCCCAAACTAGAAGGGATCTGAGGGACCGTCTAGTCCCTGCCCTTTCATTTTAAGATGAGGAAACTGAAGCCTAGAAAAGTGAAAGGATGAACCCAAGGTCCCATAGCCTAAGTCCAATGCTCTTTCCACTGTGCTACATTATCCATTCTAGAAAACACCCCAATAAAGCCAAATATTGTTTTGCAGATCAAAGAGACCCATTATTTAGGGTCATGCTCACGGTCTGCCCAGGTTCCAGTGTGAACACGAGACCTTGATTTGCTATCACCAGCAGCTTTTCAGTGAGTTGTCTTGTGATGCCTTAGGTCAAAGTAGTGTCACAGACAGGAGCAAAACATCTGTAAACAGGACTTCATGACACAGTGTTTCTACAGCAAGAAAGCAGAGCGAGGCCACCCCATCCTCCTCACTATCAGATTAGCAGCATCAAAAACTTGGTATAGGCCAGGCATGGTGGCTCACACCTGTAATTTCAGCACTTTCAGAGGCCAAGGTGGGAGGATCACTTGAGCTCAGGAGTTGGAGACCAGCCTGGGCAACACAGCGAAACTCTGGCTCTATAAAAATTACAAAAATTAACTGTGGTGGCACACACCTGTGGTCCCAGCTACTGGGAAGGCTGAGGTGGGAGGATCACCTGAGCCCAACAGGTTGAAGCTTCAATGAGCTATGATCGTGCCACTGCACCCCAGCCTGGGCAACAGAGTCTCCAAAAAGAAAAGTATTAAGTTTTTTTGCCCACCCTGCATCTGGAGGCTTATCATATGGGAATGGATGACTTTAAGCCCCTTGGAAGTTGTTTTGCTGCGTAGCAAAGGGAGCCAAAGTAAAACCTGGGGTTAGTTAAGATGTCTCAAAGCACAACCTGAAACGAAGAGCTTTACTGGAGTGTGCAAGGCATGTTTCTGCTGCTCACACATGTTCTTTCATGGTTCTTTTTTTTTTTTTGAGGCAGTCTCCCTCCGTCACCAAGGCTGGAGTGCAGTGGCGCGATCTCAGTTCACTATAACCGCCACCTCCCGAGTTCAAGTGATTCTCCTGCCTCAGCCTCTCAAGTAGCTGAGATTACAGGTCCGCCATTTGTTTGTACCATTTGTACAAACAAATCTGCTAAAATAAGCCTTATCTTCCATTAATTTCCTTCATCTATTTCCTAGTCACTGTCTCATCATTTACTGCCCCTAGTTGAAGCCTCTTTGTCTTGTCACATCCCCGCTATGCCCACTGTGAACAATTGATTGTTGTTTTTGTTTTCTTTTTGAGATGGAGCCTCACTCTGTTGCCCAAGCTGGAGTGCAGTGGTGCGATCTCAGCTCACTGCAACTTCCGCCTCCCAGGTTCAAGCGATTCTCCTGCCTCAGCCTCCTGAGTAGCTGGGACTACAGGCATACACCATCATGCCCAGCTAATTTTTGTATTTTTGTAGAGACGGGGTTTCACCATGTTGGTCAGGCTGCTCTTGAACTCCTGACCTCAGGTGATCCACCCACTTTGGGTTGGGATTACAGGCGTGAGCCACTGTGCCTGGCCCACAATTGATTGTTCTTTGTGTAAAAAGGTAAAGGTATATAAGCTTTTGAGACTAACAGCTTCTTTTAGTCTTCATTTTCTTTCTGAAGTCTCCCAGGTACACACAAAAATATTGAATAAAATTTGTATGCCTTTCTCCTGTAAATCTGTCTTACGTCAGGTTTTTGGTTTTATCTATTTATTTTTAAGACAGGGTCTCAGTCTCCCAGGCTGGAATGCCATGGCACAATTATAGCTCACTGCTGCCTCAGCCTCCCAGGCTCAGATGATCCTCTCACTTCAGCCTCCCAAGTAGCTAGAACTACCGGCATGCACCACCACATCAGCTAATTTTTAAATTTTTTTTGTAGAGATAAGTTCTCACTACATTGCCCAGTTGGTCTTGAACTTCTAGGCTCAAGCCTCCCCCCTCAGACTCCCAAAGTGCTGGGATTATAGGCATGAGCCACCTCACCTGGCCAGTTTAATTCTTAGTCTCAGCTACTGAACTTAAGAGAGGAAGAAGGGAATTTTTTTGTCCTCCCGCACCCTGTACCTTAATAAATCTTATCTATAAGTTGGGAGAAAAAAACAAAGCTAAAGTCCTGATTGGCAAAGCAGCTGCAGTTCATCACATTGGCTAAAATAGGGAGATATTTGACCATTTTTGTGTTTTGGACAATGTTCATATTTTTGCCTGTGTTCCGACATGAGTGATGATTTTGTTTGTTTGTTTGGGACAGAGTCTCACTCTGTCACCCAGGCTGGAGTGCAGTGGCACGATCTTAGCTCACTGCAACCTCTGCCTCCTGGGTTCAAGCAATTATCCTTCCTCAGCCTCCTGAGTAGCTGGGATTACAGGCAGGCATCACCACACTCAGCTAATTTTTGTATTTTTAGTAGAGACAGGGTTTCACCATGTTGGTCAGGCTGTTCTTGAACTCCTGACCTCATGATCGGCCCGCCTCGGCCTCCCAAAGTGCTGGGATTACAGGCGTGAGTCACTGCGCCTGTCCATGACGATGTTTTTGTCTTGGTTCAGACAGAGTAGCCTTGTCTGGTGCTGATGTATTGTGAAATTGTTTATTTCAGCAGAACATCAAGGCCTAGCTGATAGTACCAGGCCCGTTACCAGATGCCAGGGCTTCATTTTCTTTCTCAGAACTCACACCTGCTCCTGAATGTTACCAAGTTGTTCCTTGCCTAGGATGCTCTTTTCCATTCCCTAGCCACACCCTACTTTCTTCAAGTCAAACTGCACAAAATCCCATCTGCCCTGTGAGGTCTTCCCAAAGACAGTGAAACCGCCTTTGCAAACATAAGTAACCATGAAAGCGATCTAACTTAACCAGCTCCATCTTGCTTCCAACCTCCAAGCTGTTCTTGTTCATTCCTGGGCGTAGGCTGAACTAAATTTGGGGAGAAATTTAGTTTATAATTTAGAGTTTGAAACAAAGACAATGACCGGGCACAGTGGCTCACACCTGTAATTCTAGCATTTTGGGAGGCCGAGGTGGGTGAATCACCCGAGGTTAGGAGTTCAAGACTAGCCTGGCCAACATGGTGAAACCTCGTCACTACTAAAAATACAAAATTAGCTGAGCATGGTGGCACATACCTGTAATCCCAGTTACTTGGGGCACTGAGGTAGGAAAATTGCCTGAGTCCAGGAGGTAGAGGCTGCAGTGAGCTGAGATCACACCATTGCCCTCCAGCCTGAGCAACAAGAGCGAAACTCTGTCTCAAAAACAAAAACAAACAAAAAAACCCACCACCACCACCACCAAAAACTCTGCTCCCCAAATGCTTGGGGAGACTGATTTGAGTAATAATAAAACTCCGGTATCCCACACAGCTGGCTCTGCATGAATTACTGTTTCTCTATTGCAATTCCCCTGTCTTAATGAATCAGCTCTGTCTAGTGGGCAAAGTGAACCCCTGTGGGTGGGAGACCCCGTGGGAGACCCCGCAAGTGCCGAGGCAAGGTTCTAAAGCCTCAGCCTGTTCCCATATAAATATAGAGCTAGAAAAGAATTAGAGATATAGCTACACAGTTATTCCTATATATATATATATATATATATATATAACCATATATAATCACATAGTTATTCACATATAGATGCTCAATATAACCTTTTGAGTTTACTAATGATTATTGGATTACGAAGCACGGAACTGAGGTGACAATGTGAACGAAGTGAAGGCAAGATGCTATAAGCCCTCTGTCACGCCCACATAATGGCTGCTGGAGGGCGCCTTGGCTGTGTGGCAGCGCCAGCACTGGGAAAGCGCTCGCTGTTTAGCCAGCTAGGGAAGGAGACCTCCAAAACGTCAGAGAAGTTAGGAGAAAACTCCGCTTCTCCAAGCTCTTGCGGTAGGCCTGACGACTGTCTAGGCCCACAGACATCCAGGGGCTTAACTGTCTCTATGTGATGCTGTGCTTCCGTGGTCATGTTCTCTGTCCACTCTCATGCTCCGCTTCTACACCTGCTTTCTCTTTTTCCCAAAAGATAAGAATCAGTAGCAGTAACAGAAATCTTAATGTCTTTGTTCTTTCTTGACAAGTATGAGAAAAGTGCTGAAGCATTAGGTTTTCTCCCCGCCTTGGCTATTTGAAAGACCTGGGCCCCTATCTCCAAGACATGTGATTTACCTGACCCTATCACTGAGCACCATGATCTCACCCTATCTGCCCTGCCCCCTGCTTTGTACTCAATAAAAGTAGAGCATCCAGGCACTCGGGGCCACTGCTGGACTCCGAGTTTTGGTTGGCAGTGGACCCCTGGGCCCAAACTCTGTTTTCTCTTTCTTGGTATCTTGTGTCTTTTATTTCCACAGTTTCTCCTCTCCACACCTGTAGAGAGGGGCTCACAGGACTCTGTAGGGCTGGACCCTACAAGCCCCTTGGGCTGTTATAACAGTACTACTTTCTCCATAGAATTAGCTTTCCTGAGTGTATCTAAAAACCTTAATTGGTGGCCAGGCATGGTAGTTCGTGCCTGTAATTAAAGCAAATTGGGAGGCTGAGGCAAGAGGATGGCTAGAGCCCAGGAGTTTGAGGCCAGCCTGGGCAACATAGTGAGACCCTGTTTCTGTAAAACCAAAAACCAAAAACCTTGGTGGGCATAGCACAGTGAGTCTTCAAATGTGTCCCTATATTCAAGTGTTTTACTTGTTTCACATGTATTTTTCTTCTGTTTCCAGTAGGTTGTCTTTTAGAGGCAAAGTCCATTTCTTACACTTCAATATCCCCTACAACTGAGCACCCTGCTGAAGGGCATGTTGGTTGAGTTGGCATGTCGGTTGGTCTGAGTAAGGGGAGAGGGGCGAACAGTTTGCTTCTGCAACACACTTCTGAAAACACAGCTCTAAGTTAGCAGGGTAGAAGCTCCCAGCTTTCCCCTTTCCCAGGCAAAGCCATTTCTTTTCTTTCTTTTTTTTTTTTTTTTAATTTTTTTTAAATTTTTTTTTATTTTTTGAGTCTCACTCTGTTGCCCAGGCTGAGGTTCACTGATGTGATCTCAGCTCACTGCAACCTCCACCTCCCAGGTTCAAGTGATTCTCAAGCCTCAGCCTCTCAAGTAGCCGGGACTACAGGCACATGCCCCATGCCTAATTTTTAGATTTTTAGTAGAGATGGGTTTCACCATGTTGGCCAGGTGGGTCTCAAACTTCTGGCCTCAGGTGATCTGCCCACCTTGGCCTCCTAAAGTGCTGGGATTACAAGCGTGACCTACTGCAACCGGCCTTCCAATTTCCCTTTTGGAGCATTCATTCTGTTGCAAGAACTTATTTAATTTTTATTTATTTATTTAGAAACAGGGTAAACCTCTGTCACCCAGGCTGGAGTGCAGTGGCACAATTGTAGCTCACTACAGTCCCAAACTCCTGGGCTTAAGCGATCCTCCCGGCTTGGCCTCCCAAGTAGCTGGGACTACAGGCATGTGCCAACACACCTAGCTAAGTTGTGTATTTTTTTTATTTTTATTTTTTTTATTTCTTAGAGAGGGGTCTCAGTATTGCTGAGACTGGTCTCCAAGTCCTGGGCTGAAGCAATCCTACCCCCTTGCCCTCTCAAAGTGCTGAGATTATCAGCATGAGCCACCACACTGGACCAAGAGTTTATTTTGGAAATATCTTCTGTCCCTATCTGTCTGAAAAATCCTGGAGAGCAGGCTCTACCATTAATGCATTTTAAAAAGATTTGTTTTTGTTTGTTTATTCTGAGACGTAGTCTCACTCTGTCACCCAGGCTGGAGTGCAGTGGTGCTATCTCAGCTCACTGCAATCTCCGCCTCCCAGGTTCAAGTGATTCTTCTGCCTCAGCCTCCTGAACAGCTGGGATTACAGGCGCATGCCATCACGCCTCAGCTAGTTTTTGTATTTTTAGTGGAGACCGTTTCACCATGTTGGTCAGGCTAGTCTCGAACTCCTGACCTCAAGTTATCTGCCTGCTTCAGCTTCCCAAAGGTCTGGGATTACAGGCATGAGCCACTGTGCCCAGTGGTATTTTCAGTAGAGATGGGGTTTCACCATGTTGGGCAGGCTGGTCTTGAACACCTGGCCTCAAGTGATTCACCTGCCTCGGGCTCCCAAAGTGCTAGGATTACAGGTGTGAGCCAACGTGACGGCCTGCCGTTAATGAATTTTTGTATATCTCCTCCCACCCCCACAAACCGTCAGTTACAGGGCTTAGTGGGGGGAGGAAAGGTCCAGCAATATCTGAGTAAGCCCAATCCCTCCCTGCCTCTTCCCAGAAACTAGGGTGCATCCAAACTGTCTCTTCTCAGGCTAGGCAGGACAGCGTGGACTTATCTCTGAACCTTCATGCCTTGGCCTTTGGCTGAAGCCAGGGCATAGGAGTTCTAAGTCCCGCTGGCCCATCACTGTCTCAGGCTGCTCCTAGGTGGACACTCAACAGATTAGGCAAATCTTAGTTAAAAGCAGTGAGGAGGCTGGGCATGGTGGCTCACAACTGTAATCTCAGCACTTTGGCAGACTGAGGTGGATGGATGCTAGGGGTTCTAGACCACACCATGCAACACAGAGAGACCCTGTCTCTAGAAAAAATGCAAAAATGAGCTGGATGTGGTGGTGTGTGCCTATAGTCCCAGCTACTTAGGAGGCTGAGATGGGAGGATCAATGCCCAGGAGGTCGAGGCCACAGTGAGCCCAGATCCTGCCACTGCACTCCAGCCTGGGTGACAGAGAAACTCTCAAAACAAAACAAAACAAAATCAGTCAACCACCAAACAAACAAAAGAGCAGTGAGGGCCAGACAAGGTGGCTCATGCCTGTAATCCCAGCACTTTGGGAGGCTGAGGCGGGAGGATCACTTGAGCCCAGGAGGTCCAGACCAACGTGAGAAACATAGGAAGACCCTGTCTCTACAAAAATAAAAATAAAAAAATTAGTCAGGCTTGGGAACACAGGTCTGCAGTTACTTGGGAGGCTGAGGTGGGAGCATCAGTGAAGCTTGAGGTCAAGGCTGCAGTGAGCTGTGATCGAATCACCGTACTCCAGCCTGGGTAACAGAGACAGACCCTGTCTCCAGGAAAGGAAAAAAAAGGCAAAGTCAAGGATTTCCAATCAATCTCCCTCACTCTCCCTTCACAGAGAAGCAGCTTGGATTCGATGGGACTGTAGGTTCTAGAATATGGCCGCAAAGCTGACCGGCCGGCAGGTAGAGCCCAGCTTTCAACTTAGGAAAGGCACTAGCTCTCTACAAAGCCGCCGCGCCCCAACTGCCACGTCCCCTGTAGGGACCAGCCAATCCCAAAACCCGAGCAGGCGTCATCACCAATTGTAAGGCGGGAGCCAGGGCGTTGGCTGGCACCAGACCTCTTTCCCAGACTTGCAGAGGCCTAGCAGCGCGGCGTCTGAGGAGTGCTCGTGTCGGGAAGCCAAGGCTGGATGATCACTTAAGCCCGGGAGTTCAAGACCGGCCTGGATAACAACATAGACCCCGTTTCTCAAAAAAAAAAAAAAAATCTCTTGACCTCGTGATCCATCCGCCTCGGCCTCCCAAAGTGCTGGGATTACAGGCGTGAGCCACTGCGCCCGGCAAACAGAAACACCCTGAAAAAGTGCACATTGTTTCCGCTCGGTTTCGAGCCGAGGACCTTTCGCGTGTAAGGCGAACGTGATAACCACTGCACTACGGAAACCTACGATCAAGACCATCCTGGTCAACGTGGTGAAACCCCGTCTCTACTAAAAATACAAAAATTAGCTGGGCGTGGTGGCGTGCGCCTGTAGTCCCAGCTACTCAGGAGGCTGAGGCAGGAGAATTGCTTGAACCCGGGCGGCGGAGGTTGCGGTGAGCCGAGATCGCGCCATTGCACTCCAGCCTGGGCAACAAGAGCGAAACTCCGTCTCAAAAAAAAAAAAAAAAAAATATATATATATATATATATAAAGAGAGAGAGAAATTAGCCAGGCGTGGTGGCACACGCCTGTAGTCCCATCTACTTAGGAGGCTGAGGTGGGAGGATCGGTTGAGCCTAGGAGGTGGAGTCTGCACTGAGCTATGATCGCGCCACTGCACTCCAGGCTGGGCGACAGAGCCAGATCCCGTCCATAAAATAAACAAACAAACAAACAAACAAACAAACAAATAATTAAATAAAGCCGGGGGCCATCTTTGTTCCGGGCAGGTCAGCTGACCCGGGCTGGCACAGGTCCTGGCTCAGTTCCCGCCCCTCCCGGGAGGGCTGCCCCGCCCCCTGCCCCGCCCTCTCCCCGCGCCCCCGCCTTCCAGGAAGGGGCGGGTCTCCGAGACGGGTGGGGCCGGAGCTCCAAGCTGGTTTGAACAAGCCTTGGGCATGTTTGGCGGGAAGTTGACTTAGCTCGGCTACCTATGGCCCCGCAGATTTGTAGTCCCCGCCTTGTTTCTCCCCAGAGGCCTCTCAATCCTCCCTCCATGATCTCCGCATAGAGCACAGTACCCTTTCGCACGGAGGACGAGATGGCTCCCAAGAAACGCCCAGAAACCCAGAAGACCTCCGAGATTGTATTACGCCCCAGGAACAAGAGGAGCAGGAGTCCCCAGGAGCTGGAGCCCGAGGCCAAGAAGCTCTGTGCGAAGGGCTCCGGTACTGCCTGTGCCTGCTGCTTGAATATTTCCGCCTTTTGGGGTGCTCGCGCAGGAGGCTGCAGCGGGGGATGGGTGCTCCGAGGCTCCCTAGGCCGGCCCAGGTCACGGATGCCTCGGGCTGTGCATTCTACCTGCAGGTCCTTTGACACCAGAGAGTTTAGGCTTCAACACCTGTCCCGCTAGGTGACAGGAAGCAGATGAGCTCCGTAACAACAGACACACGGACTTGTCAGATTCCTTGTTTATAGCAGGGTTCTTACACAGTTAGGACGGCTTCAGAGAATCCTACCTTTCCTGGCGCTGTGTGTGCTAGGTTTCATAGTCACGCTTGTTAGCTGCGCGTCCGAGGTGGTCAGCTGTGAGAGCCCCCAGTCTCTTCCCTCCTTAGAAGGCTCATTCTCTGAGGTTTACTGGGGCTTGAACCTGGAGTTATAAGGAGTTTCGAGACACTCAAAAGACGGGAGTCAGGGCTTGTTAATGAAGTGGTTTTTGTCCATGAGAAGAAAATAATTGGTTGTCAAGTGGTCAGACCTATAGAGATTCGGTCCTCAAATACAGTTTGGTGATCTGGAGCTGTTGCTTTAATTGCTATTCTAATTTCATTTACCTCCCCAGAAGTAACCTACTTAGCATTTCCAGGCTTTTCTATTCCTTCTTTCCCTAAACGGTGACTTCTGCCATGCTGCCCTAAAATCTTTTTAATCATGCATTATATGTGATTTATAAAATTGTGACCTAGTCCCATCTCGAGTTTTGCAGCCCAAACTGGGAAGAGTTCTTCAGTGTGCTTTATTCTTGTGTGTTTCTGTGACTGGGGTCTCAGGAACCCTGCACAATCTATTTAGTTTCACTTCAGACTTACTGTTTGAGGGAGTGTTTTGGGGAAGAGACCAAATCCTCACTCTTTTTTTAATTCCTGGTGCTGGGTGAGAGCACATAGACATGGAAAAGCCTTAGGAGGTGATAAGACGGAGATCAGCCATGCTGAATGAAACGAGGCTTCCTTTTGGGGATTTCAGCAGAAAAACCTTCGTGAGACTGGAGAGGAAAGTATGTCTGTTCTGCTTGGCAGGTCCTAGCAGAAGATGTGACTCAGACTGCCTCTGGGCAGGGCTGGCTGGCCCACAGATCCTGCCACCCTGCCGCAGCATTGTCGGGACCCTCCACCAGCATAAGCTGGGCAGAGCTTCCTGGCCATCTGTCCAGCAGGTAAGGCATTTTTTTCCTCAAGCCCTCAAGGGTTTGTATGTGCATTTTTGCTATTGCATGCTCCCAAGTTAGATGATGACTTGATTCACCAGCTTGTCAGAGTGGTCAGATCACCCAGACTGTGGTGACTGGCCTACTGGGCACTCAGCCAGGTAAGAAAGTCTTATGTTGTAAAGGTCCCAGCTGGAATGCACTCTGCCCCTTTTGCTTTATAAGATGATTAGTTCGTGTACGTTGCAAATATTTTCGTGCACAGGGCGGGCAGTTAGCTTTCCTTTGGTGAGAGCCCTTGGCTGTAGGGCTCGTCTATGAAGGAGGCAGAGATTGGCATTTACCCAGGACTTGAGTTTTAATTCAACCTAATTCATTTCTTTCTGTGACAGGGGCTCCAGCAGTCCTTTCTGCACACTCTGGATTCTTACCGGATATTACAAAAAGCCGCCCCCTTTGACAGGAGGGCTACATCCTTGGCGTGGCACCCGACTCACCCCAGCACCGTGGCTGTGGGTTCCAAAGGGGGAGATATCATGCTCTGGAATTTTGGCATAAAGGACAAACCCACCTTCATCAAAGGGGTGAGCAGTTCCCCATGCCAGGTAGTGCTAAAGACGTGTTTGTTGGCCGGGTGTGGTGGCTCACGCCTGTAATCCCAGCACTTTGGGAGGCCGAGGCGGGCGGATCACCTGAGCTCTGGAGTTTGAGACCAGCCTGGCCAACATGGTGAAACCCCGTCTCTATTAAAAGTATGAAAATTAGCTGGGCATGGTGGCAGGCACCTGTAATCCCAGCTACTCCAGAGGCTGAGGCAGGAGAATTGCTTGAACCCGGGAGTCAGAGGTTGCAGTGAGCCAAGATCTTGCCATTGCAGTCCAGCCTGGGCAACAAGAGTGAAACTCCATCTGAAAAAAAAAAAATTATAATAAAATAAAATAAAAATAAGGAGTGTTTGTTGAAGGAATGAAAGGGATATTGATGTCATCCAGTAATTGTCAGGAAGAGAACTGGGATCAAAAGTAACTGTGGGCATTTTCAAATACGTAAACGGTGATGATACTCATTTTTCTAATGCCTGCTCTTACAATATTAAAAGGTATAGACTATTGATCGTCCATAGAATTGAAGCCCCTTCTGGGCCGGGCACGGTGGCTCACTCCTGTAATCCCGGCACTTTGGGAGGCTGAGGTGGGCGGATCATGAGATTAGGAGATGGAGACCATCCTGGCCAAAGTAGTGAAACCCCATCTCTACTAAAAATACAAAAAATTAGCTGGGTGTGGTGGCGCGCACCTGTAGTCCCAGCTACTCGGGAGGCTGAGGCAGGAGAATTGCTTGAACCCAGGAGATGAAGGTTGCAGTGAGCTGAGATCGTGCCACTGTACTCCAGCCTGGGCGACAGAGTAAGACTCTGTCTCAAAAAAAAAAAGAAAATAAGAACTGAAGCCCTTTCTTACCATATTGACCTCATCTTATACCACTGTCTTACCTCACTTCCTACACTGTAGCCACACCAGCTGTTTCTATTCCCGAAACCGGGTCTCTGCAATTGCTGTTCCCTTTGACTGGAATGCTTTTCCCCATGGTCTTCTCGTGGCTGGCCTCTTCTCATGCAGGTCTCTGCTGATTGTACCTCTTCAAAGAGGCTTTCACTGGATGTCCTTACTCATAACATAGATCCCACTCCTCCACCCCCGTCATTCCCTGTATCATTACCCTGCTTCATGTTTTCCCTAAAGTGTTGATCAATGTCTGAGATCTGATGCTTATTCATATGTGTTTGCCCACTGATGGCAGGGACCTTGCCTTTCTGGTTCACCACTCTATTCCCAGTGCCTGGAACAAAGTTTGGGCCAGAGTAGCTGCATTATATTTGTTGAATGAATGAGGGGCTTGAGGTGTAATTGAGCAGATGAGATGTATACATAGGAGGTAGCTAACAATACAGATGCCAAGTGCTACAGAATGTTAAAGAAGCAAGAATCCCTTGTGAATTGGAGTCAATAGAGAAGACTTCATGGACGAGTGAGGAGGAGCAGCATTAGAAAAATGGAAAGAAAAGAAGGAAAGGTGTAGTGCGACTGGGTCAGGTTTGGCAGAGAGTTCTTAGGGATGGTCTTTGTTGTGTTAGAGTTTATCATTCATTGCTGAGGGGTGAGTGTGTCGTCCCCTCTAGAATGTCCCCAGCTAGTCCAGCTGGTGGCTGACATTGGAGGGCTGTGCTGTGAAAGTGACACTGGGTTTAGAGTAGGAGTCACAAACTTACATGGCTCCAGAAGCCAAACGGAGTGAAAAAAACAAAAAAAGAAGAAGAAGCCTGGTGGCTCACGCCTGTAATCCCAGCACTTTGGGAGGCCGAGGAGGGCAGATCACGAAGTCAGGAGTTCAAAACCAGTCTGGGCAACAAAATGAAACCCCATCTCTACTAAAAATACGAAAAATTAGCTGGGTTTGGTGGTGTGCACCTGTAATCCCACCTTCTCGGGAGGCTGAGGCAGGAGAATCACTTGAACCTGGGAGGTGGAGGTTGCAGTGAGCTGAGATGGCGCCACTGCATTCCAGCCCGGGCAACAGAGTGAGACTCCGTCTCAATAAAAAAGAAGGATGTGGCCGGGCACGGTGGCTCACGCCTGTAATCCTAGCACTTTGGGAGGCCGAGGTGGGTGGATCACCTGAGGTCAGGAGTTCAAGACCAGCCTGGCCATCCTGGTCAACATGGTGAAACCCCGTCTCTACTAAAAATACAAAAAGAAAACTAGCAGGGCATGGTGGCACGCGCCTGTAGTCCCAGCTACTCGGGAGGCTGAGGCAGGAGAATTGCTTGAACCCGGGCGGCAGAGGTTGCAGTGAGCCGAGGTCACGCCACTGCACTCCAGCCTAGCACCTGGTGACAGAATGAGACTCTGTCTCAAAAAAAAAAAAAAAAAGGAAGGATGTGTGGTGGTAGGGTCAGGGGTAAACTAGAGATGACTGTTGTGTAAAAATGTAGGCCCTGTGATATCAGATGTGATTTTTTCAAACAAAGCCACAAATCCTCATTTTTTTAATGTCAAATATCTTGAGTTTAAAAAAAATTATAAAATATGCATAACATAAAATTTATCACCTTAACCATTTGAAACTTTTTTTAAATAGTGATAAAATACGTATAACATAAAATTTACTTTCATAACCATTTTTAAGTGTACAGTTCATGGCATTAGGTAAATTGTGTAACTAGTCTCAAGAACTTCATTATTTTTTTATTTTTGAGATGGGGTCTCATTGTGTCACCCAGGCTGGAGTGCAGTGGCACAGCCATAGCTCACTGCAGCCTCTACCTCCCTGGCTCAAGCAGTCCTCTGCCTTCAGCCTCCCACGTAGCTGAGACTATAGGTACCTGCCACCATGCCTGGCTAATTTTTAGAGGTGCGATCTCTCTATGTTGCCCAGGCTGGTCTCAGACTCCTGGCCTCAAGCAATCCTTCTGTCTTGTCTTCCCAAATTGCTTGGGATTACAGGCCTGAGCCACTGTGCTGGGTCTTTAGAAGTTCTTAATATTGGGACTGAATAAAATTAAACACAGATGTCAGCGGAATTCTGCTTCAGCCCACTATTTTTCCGGCTCTGGTTTAAAGGTAGAGATGACGGGAAACCCCGGGTGAGGTCTCTTAAGTAGAGAGATCTGGAGAGCAGCCCACCAGAAAAGGACAGGTTAGACAAGTGTGGGAGACTGAAATTCAAGGTGTGAGATGGGTGTTCAAGGAATAAGTGTTAGAAGCTCCCAGAAAGGCAGCCAGAGAAGTGCCGTGGACAGAGTGGGGGGGATTTCCTGCCCAGCTAAAGAGGCAGGTGACCACCAGTAAGGCAGCTTGAAGTTGAAGTCAGAACCCAGAGCTGAGACAGGAAGAAATTTGTTTTCTTGTTTTCTCCAGGAGTCTAGGACATGGGAATAGAGGAATTTAGCTTAAGCCTGGAGATGGTAAGAAGCAGTGTCGGATATTCTAGGGGAAGAGCTTCCTGACTAACAGGGTAATGACAAGTGCTTTGAACTTGTGCCAGACTGAGATTGGTTTCGTTTGCATCACCTTATGACATACATGTCACTTTCTTTACACTGGAGATTGGTCTAGGCATTGAACTTTGTGACTTGCAGTTGCAGAGAGCTAGGCTGGAGCAGAGGAAGGGTGTGGCGATCTGGAGAACTGTCTGGTTTTACTCCCCACTGCTGACAGCAGAACGCTGATTTGACACCAGTTACTGGGGTAGCAACAGTGCCTCATTTTGTCACTTCTTTAGTAATCTGACCTTGGCTGTGACCTTTATATTCTTCAGGCCCTTGGCAAGGGAACATGTATTACAGTTTCACAATGAACATAGCTTAATTTTATTCCTATTGTAAAAACAATGTATGGAGCCAGGCGTGTGGGTCATGCCTGTAATTCCAGCACTTTGGGAGGTCAAGGCGGGCAGATCATCTGAGTTCAGGAGTTCGAGACCAGCGTGACCAACATACAGTGAAACCCTTTCTCTACTAAAAATGCAAAAATTAGCTGAGAGTAGTGGTGCATGCCTATAGTCCTAGTAAGTCAGGAAGCTGAGGCAGGAGAATTGCTTGAACCTGGGAGGCAGAGGTTGCAGTGAGCCAAGATGGTGCCACTGCATTCCAGCCTGGCTAACAGAGCGAGACTCTGTCTCTCAAAAAAAACAAAACATAAAAAATACAGAGAAAATATAAAGAATAAATATGATCTCAAATCCCCATTTTCAGCATCCCTCTGTGCACATGTGCACTATTTTTTTTTCCAAGACTGAATCTTGCTCTGCCACCCAGGCTGGAGTGCCATGGTGTGATCTCACTTCACTGCAAACTCTGCCTCCTGGGTTCAAGCGTTTCTCCTGCCTCAGCCTCCCGAGTAGCTGGGATTACAGGCATGTACCACCTCGCCCAGCTAATTTCTGTTTTCTGTGTTTTTTTTTTGAGATGGAGTCTCACTCTGTTGCTTAGGCTGGAGTGCAGTGGTGTGATCTCGGCTCACTGCAACCTCTGCCTCCCGAGCTCAAGTGATTCTCCTGCCTCAGCCTCCCAAGTAGCTGGAATTTCAGGCGCCCACCACCATGCCCACCTAATTTTGTATTTTTAGTAGAGATGGGGTTTCACTATGTTGGCCAGGCTGGTCTTGAACTCCTGGCCTCAGGTGATCCACCTCGGCCTCCCAAAGTGCTGGGATTATAGGTGTAAGCCACCACGCCTGGCCTAATTTTTCTATTTTTAGTAGAAACAGAGTTTTACCATATTGGGCAAGCTGGTCTTGAACTCCTTTCCTCATGTGATCTACCTGCCTTGGCCTCCCAAAATGCTGACATTACAGGCGTGCCATTCTTGTACTTCCATTATTATTATTATTTTTATTTTATTTTATTATTTTTTTTAAAGACTGGGTTTCACCATGTTGGTCAGGCTGGTCTTGAACACCCGACCTCAGGTGATCAGCCCGCCTTGGCCTCCAAAGTGCTTGGATTACAGGTGTGAGCCACCACGCCCGACCTTGTACTTCCATTATTACATAAGTATCCTAGAATCTGTTGTGGATTGCTTATTATGTCAAATATTCTACTTTAATCACATCATGCTAGAGGATAACTATGTGCAAATATCTTGTAATTTTCTTTTTCTTTTTTTTTTTTTTTCTGGAGACAGAGTCTCACTTTGTCACCAAGGCTAGAGCACAGTGGTGCAATCACTGCTCACTGCAGCCTCCATCTCCCAAGCTCAAGTAATCCTTCCCCCCCAGGTTCTCAAGGAGCCGTGACCACAGGTGTACACTACCACACCCAGCTACTTTTTTTGTTTTTTTTGTTTTGAGACAGAGTTTCACTCTTGTCATCCAGGCTGGAGTGCAATGGCATGATCTCAGCACTGCAACCTCTGCCTCCCAGGTTCAAGCAATTCTCCTGTTTCAGCCTCCCGAGTATCTGGGATTACAGGCGCCTGCCACCATACCCAGCTAATTTTGGGGTTCCACCATATTGGCCAGGCTGCTCTCAAACTCCTGACCTCAGGTGATCCGCCCACCTTGGCCTCCCAAAGTGCTGGGATTACAGGCGTGAGCTACCATGTCTGGCCGGTTCATTGTTTATTTTTTTTAATGTATTGATTGATTGATTGATTTTTTTGAGACGGAGTTTCACTCTTGTTGCCCAGGCTGGAATGCAATGGCTCGACCTTCGCTCACTGCAACCTCCACTTCCCAGGTTCAAGCAATTTTCCTGCCTCAGCCTCCCTAGTAGCTGGGATTACAGGTGCCCACCACCATGCCCAGCTAATTATTTGTATGTTTAGTAAAGACAGCGTTTCACTATGTTGGCCAGGCTGGTCTCAAACTCCTGACCTCAGGTGATCCACCTGCCTCAGCCTCCCAAAGTGCTGGGATTATAGGC
>PVKV010003484.1:0-143827 GCA_004027835.1 Alouatta palliata | reverse complement strand
AGGAAGAATCAATATCGTGAAAATGGCCATACTGCTCAAAGTAATTTACAGATTCAACGCTATCCCTATCAAGCTACCAATGACCTTCTTCGCAGAACTGGAAAAAACCACCTTAAACTTCATATGGAACCAAAAGAGAGCCCGCATAGCCAAGTCAATTCTAAGCAAAAAGAACAAAGCTGGAGGCATCACACTACCAAACTTCAAACTATACTACAAAGCTACAGTAATCAAAACAGCATGGTACTGGTACCAAAACAGAGATATAGACCAATGGAACAGAACAGAGGCCTCCGAGGCAACACAACACATCTACAACCATTCGATCTTTGACAAACCTGACAAAAACAAGCAATGGGGAAAGGAGTCCCTGTTTAATAAATGGTGTTGGGAAAACTGGCTAGCCATGTGCAGAAAGCAGAAACTGGACCCCTTCCTGACACCGTACACTAAAATTCTCTAGTCTTCTTTACAGCAACACTCAAAAGAGCTGGTGATAGTCAGTGTCGTAATTACTCTTTAATTCTCACTCCTCCAGTCTGCCTTTCTTCTCCACCAAACAACCAAAACTGCTTTCATCCAGGTTGCTAATGACGTCCATGTTTCTGAATTCAATGGTCACCTCTTAGTACTCCTCTTCTTTGTGTCTCAGGAGCATTTGACTATATAGATAGCATCCTCTGACTTCCTTCTCCTTGAAGTATCCCCCTTACTGGGCTCTTAGGATACCATGCATTGCTGGATTTCCCCCAATTCACTGGCCACTCATTCTCTTTTACCAGTTCCTGTTTATCTTCCTCACCTCTAAACATCTGAGGAGCACCACAGCTCCCTCTTTAGACCTCTTTCCTCCTTCCTCTGGTTCGTTGCCTTCGTGATCTTATCTAATCTCTTTCAATAAACTGAGGACTCCTTTTTATTCTGAACTGTGCCCTCCCCTCCAAATCACACATTGTAGCCCTAATCCCTGTTGGGACTATTTGGAGACAGGGTCTTTAAAGCGGTGATTAAGTTAAGATGATGCTGTTAGGGTGGGTTCTAATCCAGTTTAGCTGGTGTCTCTATAAGAGGAGGAAATGTGGACACACAACGAGGCACCAGGGATGTGCACGAAGAACTGACCGCAGAGGATACAGTGAGAAGGCAGCCATTTGCAAGCTTCAAGAGAAGCCAACATCTAGATCTTGGACTTCTACCCTCCAGAACTGTGAGAAAAGAAGTTTCTGCTGTTTTAGCCACATAGTCTATGGTTTTATTATGGCAGCCAAAACAAAGTTATATGCTTTCAAATTTCTGTCTCTAGCCCAGATGTCTTCCTAGAATGCCTATATCCAACTGCCTGCTTGACATTTCCACTTGGATATTTAATGGGCATCTCACGCTTAACACTAACTGCTCACCACCCCCAGCCGCCAGACCTATTTCTCCAACAGTCTTCCCCCCCTGTTAGTAAATGAAAACTCCAAACTTCTTGCTCAGGCCAAAAACCTTGGAGTCACCTATGACTTTCCTTACCCCCTCTCCCATTTCCCCCTCTCCCATTCTCTCTCTCTCTCTCTCTCTCTCTCTCTCTCTCTCTCTCTCTCTCTCTCTCTCTCTCTCTCTCTCTCTGTCCTATTGTGTTCTGTATTGAAATCATAAGCAAATATTTCCAGCTCTACCTTATATCAAAAATAAATTCTTTTTTACCAACATCATGACACCACCTTGGTCCAGACTTCATTATCTGTCGTCCTTCACTTGGGCTAGTCCAGAAGCTTACTATCTTTTCTTCTTTTCTTCCCTCACAGCCTTCTCAGTATCTGTATGACTCTGCAGCCAGAATGCTCCCATGAAGACATATTGAGTCACGTCACTCTTCTTCTCAAAACCCTACTACAGTTCCCATCATGCTCAGAATAAAACCAAAGTCATTACAGTGCCTCTCTCACCTCATCACTTGCTATTTTTCCCCCTGCTCCCTTGGCTCCAGTTTAACTGGCCTCCACATTTTCTTTGGCCATGTCCTGACATGCCTGCTTCAGAATTTTCACACTATGACTTCCTTAGCCTTGGATGCTCTTCCCTCATGTATGTTTATCTCCTTCAGGTCATTTATGGCATCTTTTCAGGGAGGTCTTTCTTGACCACTTTCCACCTCTGCCTGGCATTTCTTGAACCACCTTCCTTTCTTTTCTCTATGTATCTAATTTTCTATATATCTCTCTTATTTACTTGTTCATTGTCTCTCTCTCTCTACTAGCAGGCAAGCTCTGTCCGCCCGAGTTAAAAGTTTGAGGTAAGGTTTTCTGTTTTGTTTCCTACTATTTTCAGTGCCTAGAACAGTACCTGACTCCTGGTGGGCACTCAGTAAACAAATTCAACTAACTGCTTGAATGAACTAGTGAAGGAAGCTAGTGGAAGTCTTCAAGGTTAGGCTGAATAGTTTGGAATAAATATAATAGTAGGAGAGAATCCATGGAAGCTCTTGGGTGAAAGGATTTGTTGACTGTGGTATCTGAGGAACATGATTTGTGGGATCTGAGAATAATAACGGTAATAACTGTTCCTTCTTTTCTCCGTGAAAATTTGTACCTGGCAAATTTCTAGTCATCCTTCTGGACCAGTTGTAGACTGGCTTTGTTTCACTTCACCTGACTCCTCAGGGTACAATCAACCCTCAAGTCTTTTGGGGGCCCTCGTCTGTGCCCCTCAGTTTTGTTCTTACCTTGGCTACACTGATTACTATTAAGCTTTTATATGTCTGTTTCCTGCACTAGACTGTGGTCTGCAATGTGTGGATCTAGTACCTTCTTAACCTAGCAGGAACACATAGCATAGGTAACTAACAAATATTTGATTTCAATAACTCAGAAGTAGGAATTACAGATTCTTTTAAGGTATATAAATGGAGGAAGTTTTTGTTTGTTTGTTTGTTTTTGAGACAGAGTCTTACTTTGTTGCCCAGGCTGGAATACAGAGGTGCAATTTTGGCTCACTACAACCTCTGCCTCCTGGGTTTAAGCAATTCTGCCTCAGCCTCCTGAGTAGCTGGGATTATAGGCATCCACCACCATGCCTGGTTAATTTTTGTATTTTTAGTAGAAACGATGTTCCACCATGTTCACCAGACTGGTCTCAAACTCCTGACCTCAAGTGATCCACCCACCTCGGCCTCCCAAAGTGCTGGGATTACAGGCATGAGCCACTGCACTCGGCTGAGGAAGAGCTTATTGCTAAGATATATTAAGTCCTAGGTTGTAAAAGGATTTTCAAATTCAGTCACAGTAGCACAGTCTAAACTCTTTGAGGAACTGGAGAGAATGAGAGGTATCAGAAGACCACATCTGAGCAAGTTTTGTCCTAACTCAAAAGAAATAAAAATATGGATTAGGGAAAATTTAAACTGGTGAGTTTGACAATATGGTGCTATAATAGATTGTCCTTGGGAAGTTTCTAAGAAACTTGTATTCATCGAGAGCCAGGGTACATTTACAAGTCTTCTGGAATAATTAATGTCTGTCTTTGACAGGGAAATGACATTAGTGGATGTGGGTATGGCAGCTGAGGTATTGGATATGGTACTTCATTACTTGATATTTGGGGATAAGTTGGAGAAAGAAGGCCTGAAAGGAAGGAGAATAACATGGCATTTAAAAGCACAGATTAAATCACAGTTCTGTCAGTATCTTATGTGACTTTGAGCAAGCTATGTAAAGTCTTTTTTTTTTTTTTTTTTCCAACACATCTTTTTGTACTTTTTTTTTTTCTTTTCAACTTATTTTAGGTTAAGGGGGTACATGTGCTGATTTGTTACATGGGTAAATTATGTGTCATGGAGCTTTGGCGTACAGATTATCTCATCACAAAGATAATAAGCATAGTACTCGATAGATAGTTTTTCAATCCTTACCCTTTTCCCTCCCATGCTTCACCCTCAAGTAGGCCCTGGTGTCTATTGTTCCCTTCTTTGTGTCCCTGTGCACATAAATGAGAACATGGGGTATTTGGTTTTCCATTCGTGTGTTAATTTGCTTAGGATAATGACCTCCAGCTCCATCCATGTTGCTACAAAGGACATGATCTTCTTTTTAATGGCTGCATAGTATTCCATGGTCTATATGTACCACATTTTTTTTTTTTTTTTATCCAGCTCACCATTGATGGACATTTAGGTTGATTTCAAATCTTTGCTGTTGTGAATAGTGCTGTGATGAACATATGTGTGCATATGTCTTTATGGCAGAATGATTTATATTCCTTTGTGTATATACTTGGTAATGAGATTGCTGGGTCTAACGGTAGCTCTGTTTTAACCTCTTTGAGAAATTGTCAAACTGCTTTCCACAGTGGCTGAACTAGTTTACATTCCCACCAGCAGTGTGTAAGTGTCCCCTTTTTTCTGCAACTCCTCCAGTGTGTTATTCTTTTACTTTTTAATAATAGCCATTCTGGCTGGTGTGAGGTGGTATCTCATTGTGGTTTTGGTTTGCATCTCTGATAATTAGTGATGCTGAGCAGTTTTCCATATGCTTGTTGGCTGTGTGTATGCCTTCTTTTGAGAAGTCTATTTTCATCTCCTTTGCCCGTTTTTTAAAGTGGAGTTGTTTGGTTTTTGCTTGTTAATTTGCTCAAGTTTCTTATAAATTCTGGATATAGACGTTTGTTGGATGCATAGTTTGTGAATATTTTCTCCCATTCTCTAGGTTGTCTGTTTGCTCTGTTGATAATTTCTTTTGTTGTGCAGAAGCACTTTAGTTTAATTAAGTTCTGTGTGTTTAATTAATTTTTGTTTTTGCTACAATTGCTTTCAGAGACTTTGTCATGAAATCTTTGCCAGGGCCTACATCCACAATGATATTTTCCAGGTTTTCTTCTAGGGTTTTTATAGTTTTAGGTTGTACATTTAAATCTTTACTCTATTGGGAGTTGATTTTTGTGTATTGTGAAAGGAAGAAGTCAGTCTGAATTTTCTGCATATGACTAGCACTATTTATTTATTGAGTAGGAGCCCTTTCCCTATTGTGTGTTTCTGTCAACTTTGTCAAAGATCAGGTGGTTGTAGGTGTGTGGCTTTATTTATGGGTTCTCTAACCTATTCCATTGGTCTTTGTGTCTATTTTTGTACCAGTACAATGCTGTTTTGGTTACTGTAATCTTGTAGTTTGAAGTTAGGTAGTGTGACCCCTGTGGTCTTGTTCTTTTTGCCTAGGATTGGTTTGGCTATTCAGACTATTTTTTGTTTCTGTGTGAATTTTGGAACAGTTTTTTCTAATTTTGTGAAAAATGTCATTGGTAGGTTGATAGGAATAGCATTGAATCTGTAAATTGCTTTGGATAGCATGGCCATTTTAACAATATTATTTCTTCCTATCCATGAGCTTTAAATGTTTTTCCATTTGTTTGTGTCATGTGGGATTTCTTTCAGCAGCATTTTGTAATTCTCATTTTAGAGATCTTTCACCTCCCTCATTAGCTGTATTCCTAAGTATTTTTTGGTAGCTATTATAAGTGGGATTGTGTTCTTGATTTGTCTCCCAGCTTGGACATTGTTGGTGAATAGAAATGCTACTGACTTTTGTACACTGATTTTGAATCCTGAAACTTTGCTCAAGTTGTTTATTAGGACTAGGAACTTTTGGGCAGAGACTATGGGGTTTTCCAGGTATAAAATCTTATCATCTGTGAAGAGAGATAGCTTGACTTCCTCTCTTCCTATTTGGATGCCTTTTATTTCTTTCTCTTGCCTAATTCCTCTGGTGAGAACTTCCAGTACTCTATTGAATAGGAGTGGTGAGAATGGGCATCCTTGTCTCATGCTGGTTCTCAAGGGGAATGCTTCCAGCTTTTGCCTATTCAGTATAATGTTGACTGTGGGTTTGTCATAGATGGTTCTTATTATTTTGTGGTATATTTCTTCAATGCCTAGTCTGTTGCGGGTTTTTAACATGAAGGGGTGTTGAATTTAATCACAAGCCTTTTCTGCATCTATTGAGATGATCATGTGTTTTTCATTTTTAGTTCTGATTTTATGATGGATCACATTTTTTGATTTGTGTATGTTGAACCAACCTTGCATCCTGGGAATAAAGCCTACTTGATTATGGTGAATTAGCTTTTTGGTGTACGGCTGGATTTGACTTGCTAGTGTTTTGCTGAGGATTTTTATGGCCTGATTTTAATTTAATTAATTTTATTGTATCTCTGTGAGGTTTTGGTATCAGAATGATGCTTGCCTCATAGAGTGAGTTATGGAGGAATCTTTCCTCCTCAGTTTTTTTGGAATAGTTTCAGTAGGATTGGTACCAGACCTTCTTTATATATCTGGTAGAAATTGGCTGTGAATCCATCAGGTTCAGGGGTTTTTCTGTTTGGTAGGCTTTTTATTGCTTATTCGATTTCAGAACTCATTACTGGTCTGTTCAGGGTTTCAGTTTCTTCCTGGTTCAATCTTAGGAGATTGTGTGTTTACGAGAACTCATCCATTACTTCCAGGCTTTGTAGTTTCTGTACATAGAGATGTTCATAGTAGTCTCTGAGGGTTTTTTGTATTTTTTTGGAATCAGTGGTAATGACCCCTTAGTGATTTCTGATTGTGTTTATTTGGATCTTCTTTTTTTCTTTATTAATTGAACTAACAGTCTATTAATATTATTTATTCTTTCAAAAACCAACTTTTCGTTTCATTGATCTTTTGTGTGGTTTTTTTGCATTTCAGTTTCATTCAGTTCAGTTCTGATTTTGCTTATTTCTTTTCTTCTGCTAGCTTTGGAGTTGGTTTGCTCTTGTTTTTCTTGTTCCTCTAATTGTGATATTAGGTTGTAAATTTGAGATATTTCTGATTTTTTGATGTGGGTGTTAGGCACTATAAACTTTCCTTTTAACACGGCTTTAGATGTGTCCCAGAGAGTCTGGTATGTTTGTTTTCATTAATCTCAAATAATTTCTTGATTTCTGTCTTAATTTTATTGTTTACCCAAAAGTCATTCAAGAACAGGTTGCTAATTTTCATGTAATTGTATGGTTTTGAGAAATCTCAATATTGATTTCTGTTTTTGTTGTGCTGTGGTCTGAGAGTGTGATTTTGGCTTTGTTGAATTTGTTGAGAATTGTTTTATGGCTGAGCATGTGGTGAATTTTAGAGTACATGCCATGTACAAATAAGAATGTATGTTCTGTTGTTGAGTGGATTGTTCTGTAGATGTGTGCTAGGTCCATTTGGTCAAGTATTGAGTTTAGGTTCTGAATATCTTTGTTAGTTTTGTGCCCTGATGATCTGTCTAATGCTGTCAGTGGGGTGTTGAAGTCTCTCACTGTTATTGTGTGATTATCAAAGTCTTTTCATAGGTCTCTAAGAACTTGTTTTATGAATATGGGTTCTCTGGTGTTGCATATATATTTAGTATAGTTAAGTCTTCTTGTTAAATTGAAAGCTTTATTATTATGTAATGCCCTTCTTTGTCTTTTTTAATCATTTTTGACTTAAATCTGTTTTGTCTTAAATTAGAATGCCAACCCCTACTCTTTGTTTCCCATTTGTTTGGTATGTTTTTATCTGTATCTTTACTTTGAGCCCATGGATGTCACTGCTTGTGAGATGAATCTCTTGAAGATAGCATATAGGTGGGCCTTTCTTCTTTATTCAACTTGCCACTCTGCTTTTAGCCTGTTTATGTTCAAGGTTAAGATTGATATGTGCAGATTTGATCCTGTCATCATGTTGTTAGCTTGTTGTTATGCAGACTTGATTGTGTAAGTTGCTTTATAGTGTCACTAGTCTATATGTTTTTGTGGTGGGCAGTAACAGTCTTTGTTTTCATGTTTAGTATTCCCTTAAGGATCTGTTATAAGACAGGTCTGGTGGCATTGAATTCCCTTAGCATTTGCTTGTCTGAAAATGATTTTATTTTCCCTTTGTTTATGGAGCTTAGTTTGGCTGTATATAAAATTCTTGGTTAGAATTTCTTTGCTTTAAGAATGCTGAATATGGGCCCTGAATCTCTTCTTGCTTGGAGGATTTCTGCTGAAAAGTCTACTGTTAGTCTGATGGGGGTTCCTTTTGTAGGTGACCTGCCCCTTCAACTAGCTGCCTTTAATATTTTTTCTTTCATGTTGACCTTGGAGAATCTGGTGACTATGTTTCTTGATGATAGTTGTCTTGGATAGTATCTCATAGGGGTTCTTTCAGTCTCCTGAATTGGAACATCAATTTCTATGGCAAGGTTAGGGAAATTTTCATGGACAGTATCCTCATATGTTTTCCAAGTTGCTTACTCTCTCTCACTCTCTTTTGGGGAATACCAATGAGTCATAGGTTTAGTCTCTTTATATAAGCCCATATTTCTTTGAAATTTTAGTCATTATTTTATGTTCTTTTTCTTTATTTTTGTCTAAATGAGTTGATTCAAATCTTTGGGTCAAAGTCTTTGAGCTCTGAGATTCTTTTCTGAGCTTGGTCTTTCTGCTATTAATACTTCAATTGTATTATAAAATTATAGTAGTGAGCTTTTCAGCTCTGTCAGATCAGTTTGGTTTTTTCTTAAAATGGCTGTTTTGTCTTTCAGCTCTTGTATTATTTTTTAGATTCTTTAGATTCCTTGGACTGGGCTTTGACTTTCTTCTAAATCTTGATGATCTTCATTGCTATCCAGATTCTGAATTCTCTGTCTGTTATTTCAGCCATTTCAGCCTGCTAAGAATTATTATTGGGGAGCTAGATAGGTGTTTGGAGGTAAGAAGACACTCTGGCTTTTTGAGGTGCCACAGTTCTTGTACTAGTTCTTTCTCATCTGTGTGGGTTGATGTTCCTTTGATCTTTGAAACTGATGCCCTTTGGATGGGGATTTTTGCTTTTATGTATTTTTGATGCAGTTAAAGGTTTCACTGTTGTATAAGTATTTTAGTCAATTGGCTTTGTTCCTGGATGATTTCAGGGGGCCAGATCTCAACTCTGCCCTCCTTGGCTGCATGCTCTAACCCTGGGAGGCTGTTATTAGGCCCACAGCTTTGTTCTGTAGCCCCTCAAGGTTATGTACCTGCTGCACTGGAGGGGCCGAGGTGTCCTTGGGAGATGGGCATCCCTGGTTGTGTTGCATTGCAGCCTTTCCCTTACCAAACCCTCTGGGCGTCACACAAGCTTCAGTCCTTGCTGTCTCTCTAAGTAGCTATTTGTGTCAATTCAAATGTCCATAGGAATTCTGGGGTCTCCTGCAGTTAGGACTCCAGAGGCCTGTGGTGAGAGTGAGACACTACTCACTTATTGAACTCACCCCTTCCCCAGGAGGTGCTCGGGGCCAGGAATGAGTCCTAGTGCTCGGCAGCCACATACAGAGTATCCAGCTTCCTCCCCCTTCAGCTCAGGGTCTGTGTCTTTCCTCCATCCACTCTCAATGCCTTCTTTCTGAAGATCTGCTTGGAGTATGTTAGTCTTCTTGATGGTCAAGTCTCTTGGCGGGACTGCATCTAGTTGGACGTCTTGCCTCTTCTTCCGTGTAAACTCTTGGAATCTTAGTGTCCTAATTTATAAAATAGAGATTGTGATATTTGTCCCTTTATAAGGATTATTGTGATGATTGAAACAAGGTAATATAGGTAAGGTTTTCATGGGACACACATGTAGAAAGGAGTCCATAGGTGATGTGTTTGTGTGTGTGTGTGTGTAGTAGAGGGTCACATGTTTGAGGTTTAAGCTCTTGCTGCCTGATCAATGCTGGAGATAGACAGAGGCAGCTTCTGAGAGATAGTTTATCCAAAATGAAGAGGAAACCAATTAAAAACTTGAAAAGAAAACAAAGCATCATGGTTGGAGAGGAAGAGCAAATCTGACCCGCTTCCTGGTTCAGCCATAGGAGCCAATGTTTGGGCCCTAAAAAAGAGGTTACACATGTAAACCTCTCCATCCAAAAAATAAGAAAAGTTTAAAAATGTACTGTGTTAGTTTGTTTGTGGTTTTATAACAAAATACCTAAGACTGGGTAATTTATAAAGAATAGAAATTTATTTCTCATAGTTTTGGAGGCTGGGAAGTCTAAGACCAAGACACCAGCAGACTCGGTTGTCTGTTGAGGGTTGCTCTCTGCTTTTAAGATGGTGCTTGCTGCTGACCTTCCAGAGTGGAGGAATGCTGTGTCCTCATGTGGTTGAAGACAGAAAGGCAAAAGATCCAAATGCTGTGTGAAGCCTCATTTATAAGGGCCTTAATCTCATTCATGAGGGAGGAACACTTGTTTACTCACTTCTTAAAGGTCTCACCTCTTAATACTATCACATCAGCCATTAAGTTTCAACACCTGAATTTTGGAGTGCACACATTCAAACCATAGCATATGGCAAAATTTAAGATATAAAGGCCCAAGCAACACTGAACTGAGTCCTTCCAACAACCAGTAGTTTGAAAGCATGAGAAAATTAGTCTCACCAAATCTGCCACAAATCAGAGCCCACTTTGGTGAATTGGGCACTGTAGCATAAGCAATTACATGTTGGACCAGAGTGGGCAAAAGCAGGAACAGTACTATAGGGGAAAGCACTGGAAGACAGCAGTGGTTCCTGGCAGTAGCAACTGGTGTTATACCAAGCAGGGTTGGTAGCTGTGGTCACCAAAACAATAGTACCCAGTGAAATTAGCAATGGTGTCTGGTAGATAGCACAAAGTAACCAAAAAGACATATACATTAGCAAGTAGGAAATACCATCAGGAACATCCAGGAGAATTGTACACAGAGTGCTAGGCAGAAGTGAAGGGAGCAAGTGGGGGCTGTGTATAGGTCTGTTGGACTGGGAGGATCTGCAGAAGCACGGGGAGGCAAACCTAGAGAATGGTATTTGTGTTCTATGGAACTTCATCGTATCCAGATCTGAGTGATACTAAGGAAAGCTTGGTTTCCTAAAGACAACAGGGTAGATTAGTAACCGGTTGGATGTCTATGCCTTATGCAGTTTAAGTACAGGATTGATGTTACTCAGGAGAGAGGGTTGTTAGAAGGATGTTGTGTACTCTATCTTCAACCATACTTTGACTTATTTTTAAAAGTTTCAATTAATTATTTAGACAAACTTGTGGAGAGCATACTTACCAAGTTTATTTTCACAAAAACAGTAACTGCTGGTAATGATAGCCAGCATTTGTCAAGCCTTTACTATATGGCAAGTATATATGGCTTAGCCATAGCATATGTGAAAAGGAGTTAGAAACTTTAGCTAACATAAAATTCAATATGTAACCTCAAAATAGTAAGAGCCCACTGTGACAAACCCACAGTCAACACTGTACTGAATAGGTAAAAGCTGGAAACATTCCCCTTGAACACCAGCACAAGACAAAGACGCCCTCTCTCACCACTTCTATTCAACATAGTATTGGAAGTCCTAGCCAGAGGAGTCAGGCAAGAGAAAGAAATAAAGGGCATCCAAGTAGGAAGAGAGGAAGTCAAACTATCTTTGTGTTTGCAGATGACCTGATTCTATATCCAGAAAACCCTTTATTCTCAGCCCAAAAGCTCCTTCCGGTGATAAACAACTTTAGCCAAGTTTTGGGATACAAAATCATTGTACAAAAATCACTGGCATTCCTATACACCAACAACAGCAAAGACAAGAGCCAAATCAGAAAGGCAATCCCATTCACAATTGCCACAAAAAGATTAAAATACCTAGGAATACAGATAATTAGGGAGATAAAAGATCTCTATGACAAGAACTACAAAACACTGCTCAAAGAAATCAGAGATGACACAAAACAAATGGAGAAACATCCCATGTTCATGTATAGTGAGAATCAATATCATTAAAATGGCCATACCTCTCAAAGCAATTAATAGATTCAGTGCTATTACTATCAAACTACCAACCACCTTCACAGAACTAGAAAAAGCTACTTTAAAAATCATATGGAACCCAAAAAGAACCTGAATAGTGAAGGCAATCCTAAGCAAAAAGAGCAAAGCTGGAGGCATCATGTTAACTGACTTCAAACTATACTACAGGGCTACAGTACCCAAAACAGCATGGTACTGGTGCAAAAACAGGCACATAGACCAATGGAACAGAATAGAGAGCCCAGAAATAAAGACACATATCTATGACCATCTGAACTTTGACAAAGCTGAAAAACAAGCAATGGAGTGGTGCTGGGATAACTGGCTAGTCATATGCAGAAGATTGAAGCTGGACCCCTTCCTTAAACCATAGACAAAAATCAACTCAGTATGGATTAAAGACTTAAATGTAAAACCCAAAGCTATAAAAACCCTGGAAGACAACCTAGGCAATGTCATCCTGGACATAGGAACGGGCAAACATTTCATGACAAAGATACCAAAAGCAATCACAACAAAAGCAAAAATTGACAGGTGGGATCTAATTAAACTTAAGAGCCTCTGCACAGCAAAAGAAATTCGCAACAGAGTAAACAGACAACCTACAGAATGGGAGAAAATATTTGCAAACTTTGCATCTGACAAAGGTCTAATATCCAGCATCCATAAGGAACTAAATTTATGAGAGAAAAACAAGCAGCTCCATTAAAAGTGGGCAAAGGACATGAACAGACTGTTCTCTGAAGAAAACATACATGTAGCCAACAAGCATATGAAATTAAGTTCAGTATCACTGATCATTAGAGAAATGCAAATCAAAACCACAGTGAGATATCACCTCACACCAGTCAGAATGACTATTATTAAAATGTCACAAAAATAATAGATGCTGGCATGGTTGTAGAGAAAAGAGAATGCTTATACACTGTTGGTAGGAGTATAAATTAGTCCTATCTTTATGGAAAGCAGTATGGCAGTTCCCCAAATAGTTAAAAGCAGAACTACCATTTGACCCAGCAATCCCATTACTGGATATATAACAGAAGGAATAGAAATCATTCTGTCATAAAGACACATGCACATATGTGTTAATTGCAGTACTATTCACAATAGCAAAGACATGAAATCAACCTAAATGTCCTTAAATGACAGATTGGATAAAGAAAATGTGGTACATATACAATATGGAATACTATGCAACCATAAAAAGGAATGAGATCAAGTGTTTTGTGGGAACATGAATGGAGCTGGAGGCTATTATCCTTAGCAAACCAATGCAGGAACAGAAAACCAAATACTGCATGTTCTCACTTACAAGTGGGAGTTAAATGATGAGAACTTATGAACACAAAGAAAGAAACAATATACAGTGGGATCTGCTTGAGGGTGGAGGGTGGGAGGAAGGGGGCAAAAAAAAAAAAATGACTATTGGATACTGGGCCCAATACCTGGGTGATGAAATAATCTGTACAAAAACCCCCATGACACGAGTTTATCTATGTAACAAACCTTTATATGTATCCCTGAACCTAAAATAAAAATTTTAAAAAGCTCACATGTAAAAAAAATATTGTGAATGGCCACAGAAAAATATGCTCTTAAGAAGTATTAATAGTAGCTTATGTTGAAAATTATGGAGGTGGTTGTCTTGTTTCATTCTATTGTAGTTAGTACACACTTAGGATATGTTGTCTGGATGCTATGCTTTAAAAAAAAATGAAAAATGTTGTGTTCCAAAGAAGGCAGGAAGGCTAAAACAAAAGACACAAAACCAGCTCCAATGAAGCATTGTTGAAGGCACAGAAGATTTTCAGTCTGGAGAAGAGAAGAAGTCAATGTAGTGTAGTTATCTTCAGATATAGTATTTGTCATATGGAAGAATTTTTAGATTTCTTCTGGATGACTGCAAAGAGTAGAACCAGAACCAGAACTAGTAGATGTAAAGATGCTTAGAGACAGATTTTCACACACTACAAGGGAAGACCTTTCTTTCTTTCTTTCTTTCTTTTTTTTGAGACAGAATCTAGCTCTGTCACCCAGGCTGGAAAGTGCAGTGGTGCAATCTTGGCTCACTGCAACCTCTGCCTCCCAGGTTCAAGTGATTCTCCTGCCTCTGCTTCCCAAGTAGCTGGGATTACAGGTACCTGCCACCATGCACAGCTAATTTTTGTATTTTTAGTAGAGATAGAGTTTCACTGTGTTGGCCAGGCTGGTCCCATACTCCTGACTTCATGATCTGTCTACGTTGGCCTCCTAAAGTGCTAGGATTATGGGCGTGAGTCATCATGCCTGGCCAAGGAAGACATTTATAAGGGACATGTGCGACATTAGAATGAGTTGCTTTAAGAAGAAGTGAGGTCTTTTTTTTTTTGTCAGAGATATCTAATCACAGGTACACTGTCATTAGGCAAGGGCATTACAGAAAAGGTTTCGGTGGCTAGTGCTCGACTAAATGGCTCTTTCTCACTTGGAAGTGGTCAGGTCTGATTGGTTGTAGTCATGAAGCTAGTAGCCTGTGAGGGGCCATGATGTATCTGACTGAAATTCAGATACATCTCTGATCCCTTTAGTAGGTGAAAGTAGAGTATCAGTTGTAGTAATGGAAAAAGAATGGTAGCTTTCAGAAGAACATGAAAATGTGAAATCTAGCTTAAAGTTCTATTTGCTTTCTAGAGATATTTAAAATTGCAAACTTTCAAGATAAGATATATAAATAAAGCTAAATCATGTCAAAGTCAACACAAGATTCTAGTTGAAGGATTGGTCACCACTACTACTTCCATGACTCAACAACTTGTGTCCCCCTGAAGGTTTTAATCAGACCATTCCTATACCAACCGAGAGAATGCAACCCTCTGTACATTGTACATTAACTTCATATAATAACTATATGAATCTTTGTCACCGCTATAGATTGCAGGTATCCTGAATCAGGACCATGTGTAATTAGCTTTGGAGTCCACAAAGCTCCTGGCATATACACGATTATACACAGATGATATCTAATACATATTTATTAAACTAATAAATACAAATTTCTATTAAGTAGTTCCCAAGGAATTGAGTATTTTAATGCTGTATTAGTTCATTTTCACACTGCTATAAAGAAATACTGAAGACTGGATAGTTTATGAAGGAAAGAGATTTAATTGACACGCAGTTTCACATGGCTGGGGAGGCCTCAGGAAACTTACAATCATGGCGGAAGGCGAGGCAGCATGTTTTTCATAAGGCGTCCGGAGGGAGGGTGTGAGTGATTGCACGGAAACTGCCCTTTATAAAACCATCAGATCTCATGAGAACAGCATGGGGAAACTGCCCCCATGATCCAGTCTCCTTCCACCAGGTCTCTCCCTCAACATCTGGGGATTACAATTCAAGATGAGATTTTGGTGGGGACACAAAGCCTAATCATATCAAATGTCAAAAATCAGTCCAGCAGTTTATTTTGTATCACTTTAACCCTTCCAAATTTGACTTACCTATGGGTATGAGTTTTCAGTTTAGTTATTTGCATTGAAAGGCAAATTACAAAGTGAAAAACCCAATTCCCATTTCCAAAGGAAATTACTCAACCCATACTGAATTCATTAACCATTTATTGAGAACCTACTATATGGTAGTTATTGGATCAGGCATGATAGGTATTACAAAAAGGACTCAAAAGTGATGCTCACCTTGTAAGAAGCTTTCAGTGTCGTGAGAGAAAGTGATAGCCACACTGTTTTGAGAGTCCTCAATAGTTGTCTCTACTTTACCTGCATGAAAAATGAGTAGGAACTGACTTGAGAAGAAGATAGGTGATTAGAGAGAGAACTCAGAAACATGGGGACTAGAGCCCTACCGGAAGAAAGAGTAGTGAATGTTTCACGGTGACATGAATAACTATATAACTCTTAAAAATGGAGAAGTTTGAATAATTAGTTTTGCTGTCTGCTCTGCAGACAATCACACAAGCCCCTTGTCATTACTATTGAAATTTTCAGTAAAGTTTGCTTTACAGAACTTTGTCAGGTGAGAGTTTTTGGGGTAAAATAAGGAAAAAGGAACATTTTTCATTTGAGGGTCCACACAGGGTATAAAATGTGAATAGCCACATCAGGTGAACTAGGAAGGAGACTAAAAATTCACCAGAAGAAGCAAATAAGTGCCAGAATGCCTAGCTGAAATATGAGGTCCCTGGAAAACTCTGGGAACATTGAGAGAGACCTCAAGTTTCCTCTTAAGTGGTAAAAGGGGATTTGAGCCTATTTTTATTTTAAATCTTAGGGGACTGGACAACCACGGTAAGCTGAAGAACCTGGAGTCAGACAGGCAGCTGATATATTGTTTCACAAATAAAGGAGAAATACAATTTGGTAAAGCAGTCAGATGTGGGGAGAGGAATAAACAAGAATAATTCAAAGATATCATTAAAGTTTCCTTTGAGCAAATGGAAGACAATGAAATGCTGTTGATGAATGGGAAAGTGATAAGTGATAGCAAAAGAAAGCTTTGGACCAAATGGATCTGGCAAATGATGGCAGAATATTTTAATGCAGCTATCCTAGAGGAATTTGGAAATATACGACCAAAGCTCATGAGACTTGGGGATGTAAATGGAAGCATTAGGTTAGAGGTGATAATGGAACCATGAAATGAAAGCTTTTGCAAGATTGATGAGTGATGTCAACAATTTAGCGATGATAGAAAGCCAAAGATATGGAACAAGAAGAGGCAGGGAGCTAGGAGGACAGCCAAGAAGTTAATACAACAAAAGTCCAGGAAGAAGGGACCTTCGATACATGATTGATCAACAGTATTAAATGCAGCAAAGAAGTGATGGAGGAAATAGATCAGTGGAAGCCTGGATTTGTATTAGTGTGTGTATTAAATATTTTACATTTGTATGCAGACCTATAGGATTCAAACATCATGATCACAATCAAGTAATGATTCTGCCATGAGAAATACAGGTGCTACAGAAAATACTTACATGCTTCAAGATATTCCTAAAGGGTTTACAATCTAAAAGGTAAGGCTAAGATTTGACCAGCACAAACACATAAACAGATTGAATAATTATGACAGTATTTGCATGCCCTGAGACATTTCTAAGTTTTCAACTTCTGAGCCTCTAAAAGAATATTTGATAAAAACAAATTTGAATTTAGCCAAAAGGTTTGGATTGTTTCCTCAGAGTTCAACGTAAAAAAAAGTCTCTGAAGACTAAGAGAAAGAATTCAAATATAATATCTAAGACATACATTTAGAGAGGTACTAGTATTTAACTCCCTGCTCCCCCTAAAATCTAGCACTTAAAAATCTAGTAGGAAATTTAAAATTTGAAAGTTTGTATATCTGATTGCTGATGCTTTGCAGAAAAACAGCCCTTATTCTGATAGCTAGACTTTCTTATTTTTCAATATCCTTCATCTGGCCTTCCACAGGGAATTTCTCCCTGGCCACCTGCCTCTGAGGATTTCTCGGTTGCTGCCATGTTGCTCTACCCTTCTTTCTCTCCAATTTTCTTTCTTCTTTGCTGTTCTCCATTCCCAAATTCCTGTTCATTTATTTGTTTCTAACACATGGAATTCTAGCTATTTCTGTTTTATAAATCTTCATCTTCTATTCCATGGGACTCAGGAAAGTTATGCAATCATCATCTGTATTATTCAGGGTTTTCTAGAGGGACAGAACTAACAGGACACACACACACACACACACACACACACACACACACACACACACACACATATACATACATATTTATTAAAGAGTATTAACTTACATGATCACAATAGGCTGTCTGGAAGTTGAGGCGCTGGGAAGCCAGTCTGAGTCCCAAAGCTGAAGAACTTGAAGTCTGATGCTCAAGGGCAGGAAGCACCCAGCACAGGAGGAAGATGTAGGCTGTCAGGCAAGGCCAGTCTAGTCTTTTTATGTTCTTCTGCAGGCTTTTTATTCTGGCTGCACTGGCAGCTGATTAGATTGTGCCCATCCAGATTAAGGATGAGTCTGCCTTTCCCAGCCCACTGACTCAAATGTTAATCTCTTTTGGCAACGCCCTCACAGACACACCCAGGAACAATACTTTGCATTCTTCAGTCCAATCAAGTTGACCATATTAAGCATCATATCAACCAAATAGAAATGCTTTCTTTTATTATTTGGGAGTAAGGCAAGCAGTTGCATTATGAAAACAACAAACTAGAAATGAAACAAGTGCTCTATTTCCTACTGTTATGATTCTACTGAGGTTGTCTGCAGATTAGCTTATTGATAATATGTGATGGCAGTCTTGACAATGAGCCTCTTAGACCTCCATCCCTAGAGAGTGTAATTGATCAAGGACCCTGGCTGCTGTTCTCTGAAATTTATCACACCAAGGCCACTCTTCCCACTGGCTTCTCCCAGCCAATAACTGAGTTTGGCAGGGATACTAAGATAGACTGGACCTTGGGAGACACCAGACTTCTCTGATGAGTGACTTTGCTTTGAGGACTCTCTGAGTCTTTCTGAAACATTTTTAGACTTCATGGCAGTCTAGGTTGTTTCTACGCAAACTACTCTCTCTCCCTTCCCTTGGGCTAACCTTGCATCACTGTCCGGAAGCTCTTCTAGCTTTCCCTGGTTCCACCTCCATTTTCTTTTTTTTTTTTTTTAAGATGGGGTTTCACCATGCTGGCCAGCCTGGTTTTGAACTCCTGACCTCAGGTGATCCATCCACCTCGGCCTCCCAAAGTGCTAGGATTACAGGTGTGAGCCATCACGCCTGGCCTCCATTTTCTACCACAGGCTTTTTTCCCTAATAAAATTCTTGCATCTATAATCTCATCTTGGTGTCTGCTTGTCTGTGGACATGGACTAACACTTACATTGAGTAAAAGAGCAAGACTTACAATGCCTTGGTATTCTCGCCAGCATTTGGTTCTCTTCACACCACCTACATCAAAATAGTTGAATGAAAATGATCTTATTTGCAAAGGGGGTTGTGGTGGCTAAACAAGCAAGTCTGGTGAAGAGTCCACAAGATTTTTACTGAGGCTTATGATCAGAAAGTCAAGTGCTAGAAGACCTTTGCTGAAACCTTACCCTTAACTACACTCACTAAGTGTTGTGTTTCTCTCTCCTACTCACATTTCACATAAGAGATAGGATGAAGTGAATGGACATTGGTTGGATAGGGTTTGATTCTCTGATCTCTGACAGATTTATTCAACATTACCTGCACATTTGAGGAAAAAGACTGACTCAGATAACAATGAAATTGTCCTGATTTAGAGAAAAGAAAGTTAGAAATATTTAATTTGCAATGAATGATCTATAAAATCATGAGATAAAATTTTTCATGTAGCAGATCGGCAAATATTTAAAAGATTGATCTCATCCAGTGTTGGTGAGTGGATAAGAAAAAAAGCAACTTTTTAAATATATGCTAGGAGTATAAACAGGTAAAACTTGTAGTAAGGTTAATTTGTCAGGATCTGTCAGTATTAAAGATGGACATAATTTATGGTCCAGGAGCCCTATTTTGGAATCCTTACTACAGAAATGTTTGTACAGGAATACAAATATCTTTGTACAAGGAGGTTGCTAATTACAGGATTGTTTGCAGTAACCACACAGGAAGCAATCTCAATGGCCAACAAGATGATTGGTTAACTAAATTGTAGGACATTCATATCATGGAATATTATGTGACTGTTAACAGGGCTGCCACTAGCCCAGAGGCCACCTTTGTGTAAATTTTAAAAAGATGCTCTCCTCTGGATGAACCCAGACACATGCTAGGGTGCAGTATTTGGTGAGTGGAGCATGGGCTGGACTTTAATCCTCATTACGTTCCTTTTCCAGGTGTTCCTTTGCAGTTCACAGTCTGAACAATATTTAGCAACTCGCCTCTTGAAAATAATAAGATAGCTCTAAATATAATGACATGGAAGGCTACCCATGATACTGTTAATGTTAATACCTTCCCCCTAAGAAAAGAGAAAAATAAAAAAGTAGTAAAGAAAGTTGGAGAATGTATTAGTTACCTCTTAGTATGTAAAACTGTTTCAGTCTGGGCAACATAAAGAGACTCCATCTGTACAAAAAGAATAAAAAGTTACCTGTGGCTCCAGCTACTAGGGAGGCTGAGGTGGGAGGATCCTTTGAGCCCAGAAATTCAAGGCTGCAGTCAGCCATGATCATGCCACCGCATGCCAGCTTGGGAGACAGAGCGAGACCATATCTCAATAATAATAATAATTATTATTATTAAATGTGACATCTTAAAACAACAAATAGTTATGATCTCACAGTTTCTTTGGGTCAAGATTCTTGGTACAGTTTAACCAGATCATCTGGCTCAGGATCTGTCACAAAGCCGCTGTCAAGGTGTTGGCTGGAGCTACAGCATCTCAAGGATCAGTTCCCTAGCTCATTCACTTGGTTGTTGGCAGGATTTAGTTCCTTTGCTGCTATACTGAGGTCCCATGTTTCTCAAAGGCTGTTCACTGGAGGCTGCCCTCACTTCCTTGGCTTCTCCGTAAGGCAGCCAGCAACACAGCAGCCAGCTTCCCTCCGAGTGAACAAGTGAGAAGAGCCCAGAGAGAGGGTAAGCAGATGGAAATCGCAGTCTTTCATAACCTAATCTTGGAACTGACATCCATCACTTTTGCAGTACACTAATTCCTCACTTAAGGTCATTGATAGGTTCTTAGAAACCACAACTTTAAGCAAAGCGATGTATAATGAGACCAATTTTACCATAGGCTAGTTGATATAAACAAGAGTTAAGTTCCTAAGGCATACTTCTGCTTACAAAAATGTCACCAAGCTTCTAAATAATGACCAAAACCCTTCTACTTCTAAACATTGAAATAAATGTGGGCTATACATTTATTTAAGAAAGATTGTTAAAAAGTAAAATAAGGGCCGGGAGCAGTGGTTCATGCCTGTAGTCCCAGCACTTTGGGAGGTCGAGGCGGGCAGATCAGGAGGTCAGGAATTCGAGACCAGCCTAGCCAATATGGTGAAATCACGTCTCTACTAAAAATATAAAAAATTAGCCAGATGTGGTGGCACGTTCCTGTCATCTCAGCTACTCAGGAGGCCGAGGCAGGAGAATCCCTTAAACCTGGGAGGTGGAGGTTGCAGTGAGCCAAGATCACACCACTGCACTCAGCCTGGGCGACGGACTGAGACTCCATCTCAAAAAAAGAAAAAAAGTAAAATAATGATTTATCCAAGTTTTGGTGAGACTGATTGATGGTAGTCATCGTGTTGAGTTACATCAAGGAATAAGTATTTGCCAAGTAAAACTGTAAGGTCCCATCACCACTCAGTTCAAAACCCAGCAATTATTCTTGTGAATTTAAGTTCCTTATAGATGCTAGATATTAGACTTTTGTCAGATGCATAGTTTGCTAGTATTTTCTCCCATTCTATAGGTTTTCTATTTACTGTGTCAGTAGTTTCTTTTGCTGTGCAGAAGCTCTTTAATTTAATTATATCCCATTTGCCAATTTTTGCTTTTGTTGCAATTGCTTAAAAAGTGGGCAAAGGACATGAACAGACACTTTTCGAAAGAAGACATACCTGTGGCCAACAAGCATATTTTTAAGAGTTCAGTATCACTAATTATTAGAGAAGTGCAAATCAAAACCACAGTGAGATACCATCCCACACCAGTCAGAATGGCTATTACTAAAAAGTCAAAAAATAACAGCTGCTGGTAAGGTTGCAGAGAAAAAGAAATGCTTATATGTTGTTAGCGGAAGTGTAAATTAGTTGTGGAAAGTATTGTAGTGACTCCTCAAAGAGCTAAAAACAGAACTACCATTCGACCTAGCAATCCCATTACTGGATACATACCCAAAGGAATATGAATCATTCTATCATAAAGATACACGCATGTGTATGTCCATTGTAGCACTATCCACAGTGGCAAAGAGATGGAATCAAGTGAAATGCCTATCAGTGGAAGCATGGATAAAGAAAATTTGATATATATACACCATGGAATACTATGCAGCCATAAAGAAGAAGGATATCATGTACTTGACAGAATCATGAATGGGTCTAGAGGCCATTATCCTTATCAAATTAATGCAGGAACAGTAAAACAAATATCGCGTGTTTTCACTTATAAGTGGGAGCTAAATTTTGAGACCACATGGACACAAAGAGGGGAACAACAAACACTGGGGCCTACCAGAGGATTGGAGGGGAGGAGGAAGGAAAAGTGCAGAAAAAAATTATTGGGTACTGGGCTTAGTACTGTGTGATGAAATGATCTGTACTTAGTACTGTGTGATGAAATGTACTTAGTACTGTGTGATGAAATGATCTATACAACAAATCCTTGTGACACAAATTTACCTATATAGCAAACCTACACATGTGTGTGAGTCTGTTTTCATGCTGCTGATAAAGACATACCAGAGACTGGGCAATTTACAAAAGAAAGAGACTTATTGGACTTATAGTTTCACATGGCTGGGGAGGCCTCATGATCATGGTGGAAGGTGAAAGGCATGACTCACATGGCAGCAGACAAGAGAAGAGAGCTTGTCCAGGGAAACTCCCATTTTTAAAACCATCAGATGTTGTGAGACTCATTCACTATCATGAGAACAGCGCAGGAAAGACCTGCCCCCGTAATTCAATCACCTCCCACTGGGTTCCTCCCTCGATGGGGGAATTGTGGAAGTTACAATTCAAAATGAGATCTGGCTTGGGACACAGCCAAACGATATGAACATGTATTCCTGAACCTAAAATAAAAAAATTTAAAAACCTCAGCAATTACAAAATTACAAATAGGGAAGGCTGACAGAGCACTTTCATGCCACATCGTTTATGGTTGTGCATTTGTATGATTATCTGAGACTATGAATTTGAATTTTACAATAATTTGTATTCATTCATTCATTTTCCAACCCGCTTATTCCACTTCAGGATCGGGGGTGGCCAGAGACTCTCCAGGCAGCTCAGGGATCAAAGGGGGATCTAGCCCTGGATAGGCCACCATGCCATCTCAGGGCACACTCACACACAGTCACTCACACTGAGACCATGTAGACACACCCGTTCACCTAATGGGCACAGCAAACTCCACACAGACAGTGGCGATGGTCAGGAATTGATTTTTTTTCCCCCTCATCAACATTATAATACAATGATGTTGAAGGAAAGGGCATTATTCAAGCACCTGCTGTATTCTATTTGTTAGAAACAAGTCACCAGCTTTATCCCACACACAAGGGGACGGCATCACTCAATGGTGTGAATACCAGAAGGTTGGAGGCATTTGGAACCAGTTTAGAAGCACCTACCACAAAGGATATGCATTGAACTGCAAATATGTAAATAGTTATCTCCGAGACAGAGACTTGAAGGAGGTTTTTTCTTAAATATTATTTCAACCTTAAAAAGTTGTCAGAATAATACAAGGACCTCCTATATACCAGTGTTCCCAGATTAACTGTTTCCATTTTGCCCCATTTACTTTGTCATAAAATGCATGCATCTATGAACATATATACGTATGTTCATAGATGCATGCATATTATACTTTCTTTCTAAACCATTTGAGGGTAAGTTGGTGATTTTGTATCCCTTTATCCCTTAGAATCTCTGTTGTTTATTTTCTAAGAACAAAGACATTCTCTTACATAACCACAATAAAATACCAAAATCAGAAAATTAAACAATATTATGCTATCACAGAATCCATATTCAAATTTCATCAAATTTCCCAGGAATTCCTTTGTATAGTTTTTTCCCCCCTTGGTTCAGGATATGATCCAGGATCATACAGCTAGAAGAACAGTAACTAAACTTATGATAGCTTCATCTCTGGTGAGGAGACAAAAGAAATGGGGTTGAAAGAATGGGGTTTTATTTAGTTGTCATGGCTCTTTAGACTCAAATAATCTGGAACTGTTCTTCAGCCTTTCTGTATCTTTCTTGATCTTGACATGTTTTGAAGAGTACCAGCCAGTTATTTTCTAGACTATCCCTCAGTTTAGGTTTGTTTGGTGTTTCCTCATCGTTGGATGTAAGTTGGCAATTTTGGGCAGGAATACCATAAAAGTTATTGTTGAGGAGGGGTACTTTTAGTAAACATGTATTATTAGAATCTGTTATAATAAAATTCGCTTTTGTAATTAAAACTGAAGATTTTGATCCTAGGGGGAAAAAATCCTCTTTTTCTGTGATCACCAGTTGCACCATTCTTTCCCATGGTAAATGACAGGTTATTGCTTTTGATGTTTATAGTGGACACTGACCATGAGGTTCATTCATTCTCACCATCCTCTGATCACAGTACTTTCTTGGATGCTTTAAAGAAAAAGCCAGACAGGGGGTGGCAGTCATCAGTTAAATAAATAAAATGCTTTGAAAATCAAATTTCAACACAGGGAATGACATACTAATCTTTAATGACTATCAATTGTGATTGTGAAATTCAGCCGGGAATGTCAGCAAAAATTCAACTCTGGTTCATGCCAACATTACCTGGCCAATGATAATATTAGAGATTCAGTCAATCTTCAAAGGACAAGGAGAACTTTCTAATTTTAGGACCAGCATTTATTAGCACTTCAGAGGAATGGGCGATTACTTTTAAACACTGCAGCTAGAAGAATAGTAACTAAACTTATGGTAGCTTCATCTCTGGTGAGGCGAGGAAAGAAAAGAAATAGGGTTTAAAGAGGAGGAAATCACGTTAGAGACAGAATCTAAGGATGCATTGCATTCAAAGATGTGTTGTTTCTGTGTGATCCTTTAATGTCTTCTTGACCGTGGTTGTTCATGTGTACTTTATGAAGTCTGGCATTGGAACCTTAGCCTTCTGAACAGGCATTGCCCAGGTAGACCACACATTACAGAGAAGCAGTGCAACCAGGGACTGTTTAACCACTAGATGGCTTTGGGTTTTGCAGTTGGAAGGGCAAGGGGGTTCTTTCTGGAATGTTCCCATGGGCACCGAGCATTTGAACTCATGCTACTGTGATCCAGACATCAGCCATGGGTGCTGCAAAGCACTGCGCATCAGGAAAGCTGAATTCTGCACTTGGACTGCCTGGCTTGGCTGCATGCAGTTGTTGCTCCCTTTCTCTCTCATGAACACAGGGCTGGGTTTTTGACCTCCATATTGCTCCATACTGGCATAGTTTCCCAATATTCTCTTTCCCAACTGGCTCGGTGCATGGCCGGAAGCTGCCACACTCACTTTCCACTCCCCTGATTCCCATCTTATTATCAGATTTTCCCCCTTTCTCCTTCACAGGAGACTCTGGGGAAGGGATTGTTTTGGCTGGAATTTGACAAGGCACAGGTGGTTTTACCAGCTGCAACTTCTTTAGTTCTTGTTGGCCGCCCACCAACTCTTGGTCTTTTCACAGTTCTTTCTGTGGTGGTGGTGGAGGAGGAGGGGCAGGAAGGGACAGTAAGTCCTTGATGTTGTTGTTCCACATCAGCAGCTGTCTCAGGTTGGCATTGAGTCCAGACTGTTCTTCGGAAAGGGTTTTTTTTTTTTTTTTTTCCCCTCTTGAGATTGGAGAGAGCTGGAGGAAACAGCCAAAACCCGACAGCTCTGCCTGCATCTTGGTCAGTTCGCCTGGGGGTGTCAGGCCGCTGCTCCCCTCTGCACACACGCCTGCCCCAGTTGTGCCCGGCTCCCACGCTCACTTCGCCACTACCTTCAGCCTCAGAGATTCAGGCTCACACTCGGCTGCCTTGCCTCTTCACTCCCTGGCTGGTTGGAGTCCAGTGACACCAGCATCGTCTCCCAAAATAGACGAAAATAATCCTCAGCTCGGTCTCTCAAATGCCTCTTTTTGAGGAAAGAAAAAAGGAACTTAAAACTTGAAAGCGTTTTTCCTTCTTCCTCTTCCTTTCCCAGCATCTTTTTGATAGCAACAATAAAACACTTGAATGTGCTGTTTGACCTCCTGGGCCAACCCGTTCACTGTTCTCTTCTCAGCCTTTTTTTATTTTGAAAACATTAATTTGACCCCTTTCCTTAGTATGGTTTCAAGCCCCTGCTCAGGTTTCCTCAGACTTTCCTTCCTGTGAAGGCTTTGCTTGAAAAGCTTGGTTCTGTGCTCTCCTTGATGTGTGTGGGCGCGCGCCTCCCCCATTAATCTGAACCCACGTGAAAGGGGAAGCTGAAATGGCCCTTTATTGGTTAATTCCTCTCCCCCTTCTTTCCTCGTTCTTTCCTCTGATCCTTCTATTTTCATTTCTCTCTGCCCTCCTCCTCCCTAATCGCCTCATCCCTCAGCGCTAGACAAATACTGGAATCTTCACGTTGGTGTTAGCTGATTAGAACCAAATACTGCCTAGCAAAGCCTCCACCCAGGGTTGGGGGCAAACCCCACTGAGGCCCCTTGGGATTTCCAGGGGCTCTGACATCATCCCTTTTCCCGCTCCCCCTTCACAGCTGCACAAAATGCTGATTCCTTCCTCAATCTTTGACAAAATTACCTGATTGTTTCCTGGGACTTTCACAACTCCTGCCTCACCCCATCGTCAATCATACACTATCATCATCTGTCACACGATTATTCTATATCTTACCCTGCTCTGACTTGTAAAAGAAAGTTATTGGAGGTACACTCTGGTAAGTTTTGTGTGTGCGGAGTCAGGTTCTCCCAGTCCAGAATCTGTTCCTCCAGAGAATATAAGTCCATTAGCTATTTAATAATGCTTTGTTGATATTCCACCTCTTTCTGTTTGCTTTGCACACAGAGCATTTCTTTGATACTCAAACAACCTGGAACGAAGGCAAAAAGATATTCAGGTGAGAGTGTCAGGTGTGTGTTTTAGGATGATGGGGAAAAGTGGGACAGCGGAAAGGGCAATAGTGGAGAAGGGGATGAGTAGAGGAAAGGTAGGGAGGTTTTCCTGCCTCCCAGATTTTCCCCAAGGGAAGACATGGTGGTCCTGCTACACTATTAAGTACAGATTCCCAGAACCTCAGAAACATGCATCATCAAAGGTGGGTATAAACATATATTCTAAAGCCCTGTATAAATGAGTTTTAAATTATCCACTGCTTTGGATTTTCCAAGCCTCTTTTTATCTTCTTCAACCAGAATAACCAGGAATGGTTGTTATTTGATTTGGCCAGCACTGGCATTTTTTAAAAAGCCCTATTTTTGTCTTATGTGTCATTGCAAAGTATTCATCATACTTAGGGGATACTGGATACACCTGTTAATTCAATGGAGAAAATATGCATTTTTCCTATCTCACTCTCTTTACTTCAAGGGCCCAGTAATGCTGATCTTTAGCAATATTCTTTTCCCAATAAGAGCTCACATCCAATCTGAATGCTAAATAATGTTGTCACAAGGTTGCATGGGCACTGGTTAAGATCTATGCCCAAACTATAATGAATCTCTCTTCTACATAACTGTTATTGTGGCCAAAATTGGTGAACAGCCCATTCTCAAGGGAGCAGTGGGAGGAGACCAGAATATTGTGTTGGATTCTGTCCTGGACATATCTTCAGCTAGACTCCTGGAGCAGTTTAAATCAAAGGCTGGGCTGAGCAGGCCCGAATGGCTTTCAAATGACAGATTTATGGAGGGAGGCCTAATTAGATCATGGTAATTTGTAGTATGACAATATCTTTTGCTCAAGATCTCAAAGCAGATTTCTGCCTTGATAGGTGGGCAAAACAAAGACCCACAAATGTCAAAGGATACTCTCAATGTCACAAAATAAATCCCCAGGCAGCTCAGGATATGAGTCATGCCTTTGTAAAATCCTCTACAGTTTTGCTACCATTCAAATAATTTCATCTCATTTGAGTGTCACAAAATCCTATGGTGTAGGTAGGAAAGAGGCCAGTATTACCTCCATTTTAGAGAAAGGAAAAGTAGAGGCATTGGCTGGTTGGGCAACTTGCCGGAGACCATATAGTCAGTAGCAGGGTTGATTTTTCTGTACTTCTCGTGAATTGACAAGGGTTCTCCAAAAATGAAGTGGGAGGACTCTAAGCATGAAGACAAAAGGAAACCTCAAGGTACCCAGATTCTGCTTCCAATGACTTAGCAGAAAGGAGCATCACTGAAGAGTACAAGTCACAGAGAAGTCAAACTGGGGAACAGTAACAAGTGAAAGGCTTAAAATGGATTGTAAACCAAAACGTTAGGGGTACACAGAAGCCTGGGGTTTGCACATCATGGTACAGCCTTGGCCAAACAATCCTATTATATGTGTGTCAGCATGGGGGGACTGTGGCAACATGTCAGTCATTTTGAGAGATGCCAACAAGAGTGGGTGGAATTCCTGAGTGCTCTCCTCATGATCTTTCCTTCATAGGATCACAGAGAGTTACCTGGTCTGCCTGGTGAGATTGTCCAGTCCAGGTGACCATCCATCTATGTAATTCATTGGGAGTCCTCTTCCTCTTGGCCCCTGTCATCGTGGTTAGAGTGATGGATTTTGCCATTATGCAATTTGCCTTCCGTTAAGTAAGAGAACTAAAGCATGTGCCTACCTAATAATGAGCAAGGTGGAAGGTAATATGTGTAACAAAACAAGGTGTGTCTTGGTCCCTTGTTTGCTATGCTAGCTTGTGATGGGCATCATCTGGGTCTTTTATAATAAGAGACAGATTGAGTGTTATTCTTTCTGGTTTCCCCAGCACAGGACTCTGCACATGACTGAGTCTCATAAATATTTGCTGACATACAGATCATGGATGTTTCCCCCTTTTGGTTTCTTGAGATCTCTTACCAAAACAAATCTTAAGAAACAACCGACCTACATCAGTAGTTTGGGTGTATTCCTTTTTTCTCTCTGTCTCTATGTCTGTTTGTCTCTCTAAATATGAATACTCTGCCATTTTGGAGATGGAGCCAATACTACTACTAAGTGAGCCATTATGATTAAATGCAGTGAAAGAGAAGTTTAATACTACTTCAGTGTCCCCAGCATGTTAGGGCAAACCTTAACTCATTTATGCCTAGTGTTCCATTATTGGAACGCTAAACTTGTGGGAGTTATTTATATTCTACTGCTGAAGGTCATCAGTAAGGTCTGATTTTTCACACACAAAGATTGCAAATTCCAGCATAAATGGGTTAAACACAGCTATACACATTTTAGCAAATACAAATACCTTCATTTTTAGGGAGTAAACAAAAATAAATAAATGAGTTTCCCGTTTTCAATGAGGTCACATCGCAGAGTCCTCATTCCAGGCTCGCCCTGCCTTCTCCTTAGAATTAATCCTGAGCGGGCAGATCATGGATGGGATGGGTGGTAGGCAGCTTTGGGGACCTGCAGAATCTGGAGACAGTCTCCCCTGACTGTTTAAGCACATGGATTATGACAAAAATTACAAACTGTGGACTTAGCAGATTCTCCTAGAACAGGAGGGGAAGGTGATAGCCTTCTCCCAAGTCAGAGGAGAGATGGGTATTGAATAAATCACAACAAATATGTGATCTGTCCTGAGAATGATATGAAAAATTAAATACGAAGAAAAGTGAAGACAGGGCTTCTCAAATGACAGAGCTGTGGAGAGGGTGAAGGGGGAGGGAGGCAGAGGGAGGCAGCCGAGAGGAGGAGGCAGAGTGCTAAATTTGTGAAAAGAAAAACACTGATGCCGTGCATAGTCTGAAAGATGACATGTTTTCCTAGTCCAGATGGCATTTTTTAAAAGTTTTAACTTGCATTTTCTGATTGAACAGACTTTGCTCAGCTACTGTTATTAATGTTAGAAATCAGGGCTTGGACTCTGGTTTTCTCGCCAAGGCAGGTTGACACTGCTGTTCAGGTGAAGGAGAGTTCAGAGACTCAGAGAGCAGCAGCAGCATGTGCTTCTGGGAAAATGGAAGGATGACTCTCAGGCAGCTGATCCCCCCACTCCATAAAATGGAAGAACCTTGGCTCCCCGTGTGAATTATCTTTGTGATTTGGAAGACTAATACCTCTGCTGAGTTGTCTATGAACAGGTGCTACAGATGGTTGGACTCTGGTTCTTACAGGCTGTGCTGGGAGTGAGGGAAGCAATTTCACTCTTGTTCAGCCCTCCTAAGTGGTTACGTAAGGGTGGGCTCTTGGAAGATAATGAGTGATGTGCAATATAAGTAACTCTGAGGACAGTAGGGGTGGCAGGTTACCATGTTAGGTCTCACTGTGAATAGATACTGTATTACATAAAGTTGCATAACGTCATTGTGCGACTTGGAGATGTATCACCATTCCTTTTGCTGTAAGGCAACGCTGGAAACTTTTTCTTAGGGAATCCCAGGCAATAGGGAGTTCCTCAGAATTCTTTCTTATCTTGATTTTGGAATCCAAGGGCTACTTTAATAAGATAAAAGGACTTCAAGGGAAGCAAGGAAAAGAGGGCACCAAAATACCTTCCAATATTTTGCTTTTCTTGAGAATTCTAGATAATGATGCATGCCCCATTCCTTTGTTCAGAGATGTCAGCCTGTGAATCAGAGGCAAAGCTCCCTCTTGGTTTTAGTTGTCGCTGATGTCTATTTATAGTCATGGCCAAATGTGACCTCATCCTCCAGGTTTTGCAAGCTTGGCAAAATGAGTCCAGGTTAGCCTGGCCACAGGTCTCCAAGGAGCACCCCAGATGCTGCAGTGTGTCTTGTCAGCAATGCCAAGGTTTTTCTTTCTGCTACTCCTCAAATGCCTTTCAGCTCAGCATGTCAGAGAACAGGGTGATTGGAAGAGCCATCTTTGAGGTCAGAAAGAAAATGGAAGCCCATGAATATGTGCAAGAGTTGCTATTTTTTCCTTCTCTCTCTGTCTCTCTTCATCCTTCTGTTTTTTTTCCCCCTTTTTCTTCTCGTTTTTTTGAAGAATGGAATGGAGAAAGTATAAAATAGTGAATCAATGTAGGATTGGATAAATCTCTGATGGAAGAATTCCCTTGAGGCCAGACCACTAAGAGTTTCCAGGGATTCAAGTGGGACCCTCATCCTTTCTCATGAGCATTTCAGTATTGAAACCTAGTCAGACCACCCAGTTGAGAAAAGACAGCTCTTGTCTTGGGAGAAGCCAGGGTATTTTGGTGTCCGCCTTTTCTTGCTTCCCTTGAAGTCCTTTGATCTTATTAAAGCTTCCCCTGGATTCCAATATCAAGATGAGAAGGGATTCTAAGGAATTCCCTATTGCCTGGCATCTAGCGCTGCCTTACAGCAAAAGGCATGGTGATACATCTCCAAGTTGCAGAATGACTTAGAGCTCTCCCTATTTTCACAGTCCATTTCTTGGGGCTCCTTTTTTCCCCCTCCAGTCAATAGGTACTGTAAACCTATGTGCCAGGCTCCCGCAGAGGTCAACTGCTATCCTTTTTCCTGGGGTTTTTCATCCTCGGTTTGAGAAAAACTGAGTTCATGAAAAAATTAGAGCTTTATCTTTAAAAAGCAACTCCATTTCTTTGACACAGTCTATCTCGTTGAAGTCAACGAAAAATGTTACATCCTCAAATCCAAGAGTCTTTACTAAGCTAATGATGGCTCAGGTGATCCCTTCCTTCCTATTTCATTTCATAAATATTTATTCAGCATGACTCAAATAGTATGTCTTCAAGCCTACAAAATCATAGAAATCAGCTGATTTAGTCAATTCAGTTGAAATATCTGTGTAGCCAGTGGTTAAAGAAACATGTCTCTTTAGTCAAGAGTGGTTTCTGGGTCTGCACATTAGTAGGGCGAGAGTGGGTAACATTATGTGGGGCCTGGTACAGAATAGTTTCCACAGAAGGGGTCTCTGTTCACCAATTAACCAATGCAGACCAAAGTACAGGGCACTCAGAGAACTCGAAGAAACGTGGGGGGAAAAACACGGGAATGAGGAGAGTTCTGAAACACTTGGGGAAAATCCAAAGGCCTTATACCTAGGAAGAGGAGATACATTCTGCTCTCAGCTTTTACTAGTAAAAACCATACCTAAACACCATTTGTATCATAACAAAAATGCATTCTGAAATGAAACCTACCTCGATGTTTTGGAGTATGTTTCAACTTGAGCTTTTCTAACATGAGGTTAATCTGAGATAAAGGTGAACAAAATCAAGGAGTAAAAATGTGCAAGAAAATAGAGATACAAATATTCCTCTTTCACCAACACCCCTATAAACTAAAATCCCAAGCAGCTTCTTTGATTTCATTTTTGGTAATTGCAACAGAAAATTGCATCTGGCCTGGCAATGTGTCTGCCACGCTTCAGCCCAATGTGCTTACCAATTGCCAAGTTATAGCAAACCTCCAGCAGAAAAGATGGAGATTTCTCACGGAAATACTGGCAAACCCTCTAAGAGCAATGGCACTTACTGCCGCCATGTCCTCTGAAAGAGAAATGAACTGGAAACTGTACGTCAGGGTGATCATCAATGTTAACTGAGTCTTGATTTTTCTTCTCACCCCCTTTTCCAACAATTTGGCTTTCAAAATTGCATCTGCTCTTCTCCCTTTAGTAGATACAAAAATTATACAACATCTAGTTGGAATTCTCCTTGTTTCCCTTTCCTTCTACTTCCTAGAAATTTCTTCATTTTAAGGTAAATCTGGATATTTATCAGGAGCAGAGGGAAAAATACAGACAAATCTCAGTTGCATAGTGGGTAAAATAATCAATTTTTAAAAGCTAGAATGTAAGTATTTTAGCAAATATTTGATTCCATGCTGGTTTCCCTGTCCCACCCAGAACTGTCGTGGTCATCTATCCCAGGTTGTCGCTGAGTACGTTTTAAAGTACCTATTTCAATATTTACCTGAGTGGAGCATGAACAGTTCTTAACCAAAGAGAACTGACTTTCACATATATCACTGTGTGGGATTAATATATCTTATAGTTATGAAGGCTCTAGAGTAAATTGGAGTTAAAAGTAGATGTTAGAACTTTCACTGTCCTGCAGCAGTGGCTGCCAGCTTTGGGGTCCAGACATTCTGAGTTTACAGAGTGATTTTAAGGGATCAGTGAACCCCTCTGTTTGTGTACAAGATGAATGTTACAAGATGCCAGGGGTTATAATAGGGTGCCAGGAGGCTGGAAGTCTTTTCTAGAACAAACAACTTTCCGGGTTTAATCCAGGGCTTTTGTCAGTTTCCCTGGAAGAGTTAAGAGTCTGATCCTCTCCCTGACAGAAAACAAACAACAGCATGACATTTGCACATCCCCAATACTAAATAGCAGTAACATGCTTGTGCATGTGTATGTGTTTTTGTTTGCTTGTTTGTTTGATGCCTAGGGCCATGTCTATACATATAAGCCAGCTTAGAAAAAAATACCAACATCCACTTAGTCTCACACAATAATTTCAAACAATTATTAACCAATTCCTTTGGTGATGTTCAAAAGAAGCAGTTGTTTGGCAAAAATCAACTGCTGTTTCATTCTGTTTCCTACAAGGTAAACAAGGGCTGAATCTACCTCTGTTTTTGGTAATGCCTGGCCAAAAAGAGGTGTTTACTGAACACAATTCATTTGTTTGCATACTGAAAATAATTATACCTTAATAATAATAGTCGTCTTCATGAAAATATAGTATTGTTTGTGTGTTTTTAAACATACAGGACTTTTAGAGAGTATTAAATGGTCACATGGCTAAAAACTCCCACTAAAACAGGAAAACAATAGAAAGACACGCACAGTCTCTTGTTCCATAATAGATTCAACATTGTGCAAGAAGTCAATGTCCAGTCCTCTAAATAATTATCAGTCAGCCCCATCATGCTAAAGTGGGTTTCTATCAATATTGAGGTTAGCTGCGCTTTGCCTCGGTTGACCCTGAGTGGAAAAGGAAGAATAGCCCGGGCACATGTAATGGCTACTTGCCGTCAGGCAGCCTTCGGAGGGCAAATGTACTGAAGCAGCAGAATCAATCACTGGACTCATTAACCCTCCCACAGTCTCCCAGCCTCACAACTTCCCACTGCCCTCCCTTCTCTTTGCTCCCAACTCACTCAACTCACCTTCAAGGGGCCGTGCACCTGCTTACTACACCACACTTCCCTACTGGCCACAAGTCCTTGCAAATGTGCAGCTGAAACTTACAAGAGAATATTTCCAAAATAAAACCCTCATTGGCTGCAACACACACACACACACACACACACACACACACACACACAAACACACACACACAGACACACACACACAGATTCCACCAATGTCAGTGTCATCTCCTCACTTCCCTAGCCCCCCATCCCTTCTGCCCCCAACACCTCAAGCTCTGGCACTCTGTCCAAGGATGCCATGCTGCCTGCATTCTGAGACCCCCACGGCCGCTGCCTTCCCTCTCTCCTGCTTGGAAGTGGCCGCTTCCCATCAGGGCTCTGTTTGCCAGCCCTGTACTGTACTTCATTAGGCAGCTCTATTTAATGGTTTCAACAAAAGCCATCATTTTAGCCCAACTGCCTTGACTAAATTAAAATTTCCAATCTCTGTTTTAGTGTTCTGCAACTGATGTATACATAAGCAAAACTGGTCAACATCTGCCAGGGGGTTGGCCAAAAGTTCTGTAAAGATGTACTTCACATTTCTGAAGCATGTGCAAAGTAACAGCGTCCTTATCCTCCCGAGAGCTCTCATGGTTTTACTTCGCCATTTGTTTAAACACACTTTAGCTGCGTATAAGCCATACAGTTGATTCTCCCCTTGGTTGCCGTTTTATCTGTAGTGTCATTTTGAGTAATTGGGGTATGGTAGCTGAGCAACTTACAGGTTTCTCATTGGCAGAAGGGGACCATATTGGCACCAAGAAAGAATATGATGGGTCCTCTCGGTGCATAAGCAAGTGTCCCTCTCTTGCACTTGGCTACCCAAGGCCATTACAAAATAAGCTTAATAAAGCCTCCAAGTGTATACGTCTTCACTCTTCCCAGGCAGAGGGAGGCACCTATAGAAGAACCATTGCAAACCATGGTGGAAAGATGGTCAGTGTACATATTTAGTCAGTGATCCATGAAAGTTTTTGAATTAGTTTTTAAAGCTTTGTTAAGACCAGAACGCACAGATGTTGAAAACAAGTTCAGATGTAGCGACAGATGGTATTTGATTATGAAGCAGACTGTTCATATAATACAAAGATGCTGCTCCTGCCATACACAAGTAACTGCAGAGAGTGCAGTAGAAATTTTGGAAGGCAGGCGGTTAGAGAGGGTCTTTGTGCAGCAATAACTTTCCCATTTTCCAGCAGTGCTAGAATTGGGATAATTTCCCCCTTTTCTTCTCAATCAGTGCCACTCTCTGCTCTTCCAGGCCCCTCCTCTTTTTCCAGTCTCTTTTTCTCCAACCTTTAAAACTCCTTCCTCCTTTTAGTGAGTTGCCTTACCTAGCCATTGCATCTTTTACAATGGTGTTGAGTTAGAGAATACATGGCCTCATTGGGGCAGGCCTGCGCCTAAAAATTAGAGGGAAATGGGAAATGATTGCCAATGCTTTGATAGTTGAAGGAAAAAAGATTTCTCATCAATTACATTTTCTGTGAGAACTCAGTCTTTAAACAGAAGCCAGGATGATGGTTTCAAATGTTCTGCCACATGTGTGAGGCTAAGTTTCCTCTGGCATAGCATGAGCATCATTGAGACTCAGCTGCTGATTCTGTAAAATGGGAATAAGGGTTGCCCTACTTATCTCTCCAGGGTGCCAGGAAGATCACATAGGATGCTGCCTTGATAAGTGTCTTGAGAAATAGGAAGTGGCCGGGCGCAGTGGCTCACGCTTGTAATCCCAGCACTTTGGGAGGCCGAGACGGGTGAATCACGAGGTCAAGAGATCAAGACCACCCTGGTCAACATGGTGAAACCCCATCTCTACTAAAAATACAAAAATTAGCCGGGCATGGTGGCACGTGCCTGTAGTCCCAGCTACTCGGGAGGCTGAGGCAGGAGAATTGCTTGAACCCAGGAGGCGGAGGTTGCGGTGAGCCGAGATCGTGCCATTGCACTCCAGCCTGGGTAACAAGAGCGAAACTCCTTCTCAAAAAAAAAAAAAAAAAAAAGAGAAATAGGAAGTGTTATTTATATGCATGGGATTGTCACTGTCAAGATCAGAAACACGATTCTGAGAGTGGGGGAGTGTGGCTGTTGCCCTGTAGCTTGGGAGTTCTCAATCAGAAATCCACTTCCTTCTTCCATGCAGATCCCAGAAAAGTGCCCCAGTATCAGAAGTTCTGTTCATTAAACACCATGAGAGCAGCAGAAACCGTGGCTGGACAGCCACGCTCCTTCACATGATTGCTTTACTTTTTCACACTGGGGACTTTCAGGGATCAGTTGTTTAGAGAGCATGTTCCACTAGACTCTGGCCAATGGTAGAGTATCTTGGGGAAGGTTCTGGTTGTAGTGCGAAGGAGAGAGACAAATTTAGAAAACAAGAAGGGGAATTTGACAGCCTCAGTTCTAGCCGCTTTCACAATCCAAGCTTTTAAATCTAGGCAAGCTACCAGGCCTTGTTTCCTAAAGGTATTTATGGCCCTGGTGCTTTTCTTTCTCAACACATTTGTGTACCTGTCTGTGTCATGGTGTTGATGTGGGTGAGGGAGAGATGAGGAATGGGGGAAGCGCCAGCACAGCCTCATTCCTGCGCAACTCACAAGCCCACCGCCCATCCCCTGCAATCCAAGTCTCTTGTTTTGAAGAGCTTCCTATGTGCCAAATAATATTTAACAAACACAGATGAGCCATAGGAGATGAGGGAAAGAACCGGCATGCCAAGATATATTGGAGGAGATTTCAAGGGAATGTTGTCAATGACACAGCTCCAGTGGAGAAAGGGGTGTGTAGGGAGTAGAGAGGAGCCCAGGATGGAGGTGGATGGAAGGAGCCGAGAGGAGTTTCCAGGAATCCTTCCGTTGTGGGGTGCCGTCCTGTGGTGTTTTACATGCCGTTCCTGCGCATCCTTTTGTTTACTTCATTTGCCTGCAGGCCAATGAAATTAACCTAGCTTAATTGAAGGTAGTGCTGATATGACATTGAATTACAATAAATGCCTGATGTTCAACTGGCCAATAAGAAAGGGAATTTCTAGTCTTCCTCCAATTTGCAGAAGTATTTTAAAGTTCATTGCATCTTTATTGCCAAGAGGACCACTGACATAATTTTGTGGAGCTCAATTCAAAATAAAAATGTGACACCTTGTTCAAAAATCACTAAACTTCAAGAGGACAACAGCAGAGTAGTAAAGTAAATATGGGACCCTCCTGAGCACAGGGCCCTGTGCCATTGCCCAAGCTGCTTGTCCATAGCACTGGCCCTGATTGCAGGAGAAGGCGGCAAAGCAAAATTCTCTGATCAGCTCCCTTTCTCTGCAGCACTTGAGAGACTTCTGTGGTTTGAGTATCAGTGTATTGAATGGGAAGACATGAACAGATGACCCAGGATGAAGAAGGAAATAGATGGTAGTGACCACAGACCCTGCATAGAAAGTGGGATGGAGTAATAAGCAGGTTGGACAAGGATTCAGAAGTCCTGGCTTTACTGTTAAATTCTATCACTAATCTGATTTTTAAACTTACCCATGAGAGAGGAATAATCAGGCCTTCTTGCTCCATGAGTCTCCCAGCATTGATGGGATCCTGGGGATGATGAGGTGGGTGTCAGAGCATGGGGCACAGAGAACTGGCAAATGGGTGCTCTTGGTTTAGACGGTGTACACTGCAGGGAGGAGGCAGGTGAGTTGATTAACCAGCCAATCGGGATTTATGAGGCAGCCCTCTTGCTCTATACTGTGGGGAGTGTCAAAGTTACTGGAGAGACACTGGTGCTCGGAACCAGGCTGATGTCTGCCTTCTCTGAATATTCCCCATGCCCCAGACCCAGGGAGAATATTTAAGTGAAGGTAGGCAAGTCCTCAGAGGGACATGGACCCCGTTCACTGGGGCGGGGAAACCAGCCCTGGAAGAGCCTATGTTAACTTTTCAGAATTACACAATTACAAGTAACAGTGAACTTAATGGTGTAAGAAATAATATCTGTCTGCTGAGGAGTAAGTACTGTTTGATTAGAGAGTTCCATTAAATAGCAAGACACACAGCTTCAGAAGCAGAGCAGAGAGGTGGGAGAGGTGTTTGACCCTGACTCAGGCTCTGTTCTCTTTCTGGTACTTTTTTTGACGCTGTGTTTGATGAGGACTGATCAGGATTTCCCCATCCCCTTTCATTTCCATACTCCCACCTTCCCTACCCTCACCCTCCCTCCGTCACTCCTGCGTGGAGGGCAGGAATCTCTAAGGAAAGCATTGCCATCACTGTAGCTGGGACCACGCTTCCCAAATGAGCCTGATTTGTGTGTCCTGTGTTTGGGGGAAATTACCCCTATTAAAGTGAGAGTACCCAACTCGCTCATGCCCACATTCCTGCCTGACAGAAACTACATGACAATGGATTTATGTTACTTTGAACTACCAAATTTGTGGCAATTTGTTACAAAGCCATAGAAAATGCATACACAGGGCAATATTTTATGATCATATAGTTATAATTATCACTTATTAGGTATCTGTTGTATACCTGGCTTTGTACTAGAGAGTTTATACCTGTTCTCTTAATTATCACAGCAACCTGGTGATGGAGGTGTTTTGAAGCTTGTTTTCGAAGATGAAACCATGGGTCAAGTCACTTGTTTAACAGCTAAGAGATTGGGTGGGGGATTTGAACCCAGCTCTGTCTTATTCTAGATCTCATGTTAACTAAGCATAAGGACAATTATCTTTTATTGTGATTTCTGCTCTTCTTTCCCAGCCTTCATTCAACCTATTGCATTACTAGTTTGGTAACATTTCAAGACTCTGTTCTGCAGTTGAATTTGCTTGTTTTCATTCTCATTTCTGCAAAGTGCTTGGTAAACCTAGCTCATATCCTGTCCAAGTCACTGAGCACCAAGCCCTCCTTCACAGTCTCATAGCATCCCTTTGCCTCAAATAGGATTCCCCTGACCAGTCACCTTTGATCCCTCCTGGGCTGGGGTTCCCAGTGCTGTAACCCTTTAGGCTCTAGTGACTCCTCAGAAGCGCAACACCACCCAAATAGACACTGCTATTGACATTGTAGTATGCAGTGGTTTTATATAGCTTTGTAGGAAATTATCACAAATTTAGTGGCTTAAAGCAACAGAAATTGATTATCTCCACATTTCTAAGGGGAAGTAGTCTTGGTACTGGTGAGTTGGATCCTCGGCTCAAGGTTTCACCAGGCTGAAGTTAAGGTGTCAGCCAGGGCTGTGATCAGAGGTAAATCAGGGGATTCTCTTCCTAGTTCTCCAGGTGTTGGCAGGGTTCACTTATTGTGTAGGACTCAAGTCCCTGTTTTCTTCCTGGCTGGTGTGTAGGGACCACTTTCAGTACTTAGAGGCTGCCATCAAGCCCTTGCCATGGCGCCTTTTACAGACAGTTCGCACATGATTGTTTGCTTTTTCAAGGCCAGCAGGAGACTCTCTTTTAAGAGCTTAGCTAATTAGGCCAGGCACACTCAGGATAATCTCCCTTTTGATGAACTCAAAGTCAATTGCTTAGGAATCTTAATTATATCTGCAAAATATCTTCACCTTTGCAATGTAAAGTAACCTATTCATGGAAGTGATCTCTCATCACCTTCACAGGTTCTGCCCATGTTTAAAGTAAGAGGACTATACAAGACATGCTCACCAGCTAATGGGTACCTTGAGAGCTGCCCAAATACTGCCTGCCATGCAGAATCAAAGAGAGTGCAGCTATCTATGAAGATGAGAGGTCTCCCTGAAACATTAGCACTTGGCTGCTGTAATTCTAAAATATGATTGAGGGATCTTCCATGTGGATGATAGCAGTTACATATCATGGTCTTCCAAGGTAGAATGTAATACTGATGTCTTGGAGTCCCCTCATGCAGAGATATTTAAAGCTGCCTTCCATTCTCCCTTTCCTACAGTTAGTAACACATTTTCCTTCCATGCATTTTGTTTCTCTTATTTATACTAGGGGGAAAATTATCACTCTTTTCTTTCCAAGAAAAAAATTTATTATCAGTGCTTGCAATTTTCCTTCTTCCTCTCCGTTTCTGACAGGGAATGATTATTGCTTGCAGGGACAGTTCTCAGGTTCTCCTTTGTTGTGGAAAACCTAGGTGATGGGCATATTATAGAGAATATGAAAGAAACCTGAGAGCTTCATAAACCAGATAATGTAGTAGTTAAGAGCACAAACTCTGGAGCCAGACAGACTAGGGTCAAATTCTAGGATGGGAGTTTCTACTTCAGATGGGATCATCAAGGAATGTCTCCTAAATAAGGTGACATTTAATCAGAGACCAGAAGGAATTGGGCAACGGAACCATGTAGATATCTGAGGGTTGAACATCCCAGATAACAGGAATAGCGTGTTCAAAGCCTCTGAGGCTGGGATGTTCTCCGTGTGTTTGAGCAACAGCAAGGAGGCCTGGATGACTGCAACAGCAGGATGAAGAGAATGATTGGGAGATGGAGTCAGAGAGATCATGGGGTCCACTTATATAGAGCCTTGAGGCCATGGGAAAGACTTTGACTTTTACACTGAGTAAGACTAGCTTTTGAAATAAGAAGCGTTTTGAAATGACATGATCTCACATTTTAAAGGGATCACTGTAGCTGCTGTGTTGAGAATATGTTGTAGAATGGGGCAAAGGCAGAAGCTGGGAGATCAGGTGAGAATAATACAGCTTAGATCAGCATTGTATAGAGAGGTGGGAAGTGCTGGCTTCTTGATGCAGCTCTGAATGTTAGAGCCTACAAGGTTTGCTGATGAGTCAGATATGAGATGTGAGAGAAAAAGAAAATCAAAGACCTGTCCAAAGTTTTTGGTCTCAGCAATTAGAAGGATAGAATTGAGTTTACTCAGTCGGGGAAGACTGCGGAGAGAATAGGCTAGACTAGGTAGAGAAATTAGGAGTTCTATTTTGGGTATGTTAAACTCAAAATATTCAGTAGACATCCACATGGAAATGTTGAATAGACAGTTGGATATAAGAGTCTGGGAGTTCGTCCAGCAGAAGCTCCACATTTGGGAGTTGTCAGTGCATAGATGATAGTTCAATCTTTGAGATTGGTTAAGATCACTTAGGGGTGGTACATGACAGAGAGAAGTTTCATAGCCATTCAGGGTGCTCCTTGTCGTAGTTTCCTTTGTAACTTCAAATATCACCTTTAAATCTCTAGTTCGGGTTCTAATTCTATCACCTTTAGACTGTATCTTCTGACTTTCAAGGTGAATATATTAATAGCTCCACTTTCTCTCTACCTCTACCTCTTAGCTTTGGTCAATCATAGCTTTGCTTTTTCATTGTCAAGGTTGATAACATTTATATTATTCTCTGTTACCATCTTTTTAGTCCTCTCTGTTAGGTCCATATGTTGCTTCTCAATGGTAAACAAACAAACAAACCAAAAAAACCTAGCAAACAGCATTTGTATTATTACAATTTATAAATTTTGGACACTCCTAAGCCAGGCAGTGCCAGAACAATATTTTCTTCTTTACTCGTTCAAAGTCATTCATTAAATAAATAGTTATTGATTCCCTGATGTATCTCAGGCACCGTTTTAGGTGTTAGCATTATACCTAATAGGAAATTGCCTGTCTTTCTGTCATTTACTTGCTTGCATGGACTCCATATTACTTGAGGGAGAATATTTCTAGAGTTAATATTAAAATGATTCTTTCTTAAACTTCTTTTTAATCTCTTTTATCAGCCTACTTGTCTGATATTAGTATCACTGTATTAACTTTCTTTTGGTTAGTGTTTGCATGGTATATAGTCTTCTAAAATGGATTATCTTCCTTGTAAATGATTGATTGTCTGAACTCGTGCTACATTTTATATTTCTTTAATTTCACTTTCTTGTTTTTGCTTTTTGTTTTTAGAATCCTCCTAGAGTTTCTGTGTGCTTCCTTGTTATGAAAAGGAGCATCCATTTTGTTATCATTTCACAAGTAGCTACTACCTTCTTACTTATTCTGCAGAATTAAAAAAAAATTCTGAAGACGTCTTTTTTGGAACCATTGGGTTCCTGTTCTGATTTGAACTATTAATAATTTAATCTCAGCCAGCTGCAGCTGTCTACCTGTCCTTTATATAACTTTTTAGTTTGTTTTACTCTTTCTTTATTCCACATACTCCTCTTTCTTGGTTTTTACCTTCATCCTGTTGGAATACATCTCAGGTGAAATTTTTCAAAAAGAATGTATAAAAAATAAGCTTTTGAATCAGTACAAATTGAAATCATTATTCTCATACTTGATTGATAGTTTGGATTGATATTATATTCTAGGTTCACATATTCAAAATCTGAATAATGTTTTAAGGAGTAACAAAGAGTTCAAGCAGCAATAAGAAAAACAGCCAGGCAGAGGGAATCTACACAAATGCATTGAGGCATGAAATGACAGCATATGTCTTGGGAATCGCAAGCAATTTAATATTATAGGGACATGAAGAACAATAATTAGAGGGAAGGGAGAAAGTAGTAGAAAATACAGCTGAAGAAAATGGTAGGGGTCATATCTTAAGAAGTCTTGTCTGCTATGTTAAGGGAATCAAATATAATACTGAAGTGAAAAGGAACCCCTCAGACCAGTCTTAATTTGGGAAATACCATAGTCACAGATGTGATATCGAAAGATGGATTGATTACAGCAGTAGGGTGGAGGATGGCCATGAGACTGAACAAAAAGGGACCAGCACAAGATAAGTAGCTTACTATGGCAGGAGTAGAAAATGGCAGTGAAGTAAAGAGAGATAGATTAGAAGGGATATTAAGAACTATGGTGAGGAGTTTGGGCTTTATTTTGGAGCAATGGTAAGACACACTAGATTTTGAATACAGAGACAGAATAATGCTTTGGAAAAATCACCTCTGGATGCAGTGCAGGGGAATGAATGGATGTGGAGTAGAAAGGCTAAAGATAGGGAAGCCAATCACAATATTGTCAATTTATTGCCATTGTAGATGCTAAGATAAGAGTCGATGGTGCCATGAACCAAGGTACTGACATTGTGGCTGGAGAGAAGTGAATGGATTTCAGTGATGTTAGGGAGATGAATTGACAACGAAATGACTGTTGATAAGATCTGGGGATTGAGAGAATAATGGCAGCAAGACTGTAGCATCTTGATTTGCACCAAGTGAATGGATACTGCTGCTGTTCACATAGAAGATTTTTTTTTGAAATTTTTTTTGAGATGAAGCAGGTCAGTCACTTGTAAATCTCTCCTTTTCTCTGCAAATGTAAGCCAATTTTATATGTCTGGTAAAGTGAAGAAAATAACGTAGTGTTTTTCCTCCTCCAATCAATACTCCCGATCACTCCATCCTGTCTTGGAAACATCTTCTTTTTGGCTCCATGGCTCCAGAGCAAGTCTCCTTTCAGGCCCTCAGATCCTCTCCATTTCCTCCAAACACAGGGCCCTTGCACTCACTGTCCTCTGGACCTAGAACCATTTTCCTTCCTCTTTGGTCACAGGCCACCATTCAACCTTTAGAGTTCAGTGCCAAGTCAGTTTCTCAGGAAAGTCGGCCTGCTCCTGCCCCAGCTCCAGGAACTTCTGCTTCATTCCCTAAGTTCTTTTTCTTAAGACTACTCAGCTCCTTTACCAATTAAAAACCTTTTATTTGATGCAGTTCCTTCGTGTTTGTGAACAACTATCTCCTCCACTAGGGCATAGCCTCCATGAGGGTAAGAATTATATTTATTGTACATCACTATTGCTGTGAAGGCTAGAACAAATATTTTTTGAAGGAATGAGTGGGAAGACTGTCTTGCAGCTTCACTGTAGCTGTGGCTACAGAGGCCTTTTGCCCCCAGAGTGAAATGACTCTTCTCAGGCAACTCTCAGTAGCTGTTTGAGAAGTGGCGTGGCTGCTTCCCAGACAGTAGTTTATCACAGGCCATGCTGGGGCCACTGCACACAGCTCAAGTGGAACTGTAACTTCAAGGTTCCTGAAACACACCGCTTCAGGTTCTACGTTGGAGAAGCTGCACCTGCTGCCAAGTCACTTGGTGGTAGCAGCCAGCAGGGGGCTGCAAATTTACCTGGGAGGAAAGAGGGACACATGCAGCCGAGTTGCTCTGCTTCTGGAAGGTTCACCACCTTGTAGACCATGAACTCCTTAACTGTAGACTTCATCCTGTTTGTGGTTTCCCCCTGGGCCCAGCTGAGTGCTGGGCACATAAGATGAGCTCAATACATGTGTTAAACAAACAAATACATTAAGATGGTGCTACTGATCTACCACCTATCGATATATCTAGTTTATATATATATAAAATTTCTAATCTATCTCTGGTAAAAATTGGTCCAGATTTTCAGAAGCAAACAAGAGGACATTTTCTTTTATAACATGTCCCAGCCCCTATCCACCATTGCTGGCTACATGTCTAGTCTCAGTTATCTAAGGGGACTCTCTTTCTCCCTTGAGGCTGATCAAGAACCCCAGGGTTTATGGGACCCAGGAGGATTGAGGATGGACCTTGGGTCTCTAGTCAATTGTGTTTCTTGTCGCCTTGCTTCCTGCTTATAACACTAAAGACTAGTAATGGAAGGTGACTCTACTGGGACACCTCTGCCATCCTGACGACTTGGTGGCAGATCTCTTTTCCTCTGCCTTCAATAAACATACGTATCACTCTGCTTCACAGTCACCCATGCAGCAGTTCTCCCTCCCCTCTTGCTTCTGGAAAGCAGTTTTATTCCTACTCCTAACCCAAACCCTGAATTCCCATCTCCTCCTAGGCACAAGGACCTCGAGCTGATCTACATCCCTCCCTTCCTCTTTAGGCACAAAAGCCTCCATCCCTTCTTTCTCAGGGACAGTGCTTTTAACCTACAGATGTGATGCTTAAAGGTTTGTAAAGTCCCCTGGAATGAATGGGCCAAATTAAAAAATGTAAAGACCAGCCTGCCCTTAAAGGGAAAGGAAGAAAATTTTCCTCCTCCCTCTTCTCATTTCCTCTTAAGACTAGTACACAAGGAAGGCATCAAGTAAATTCTCAGTTACTTATTCTGTTAGATATATAAATGAGTGTATTTTATGGGATCGTGATTTACTGTATTTCATCATATCTAAGATACAATTATAAGACATGCCATCATTTTATGTTCTAAGAAGAAAAAGATGCTACTATAAGTATTAAACATTGTGGATTGCATGATGCATCGAAATTTCAAAAGTGTTGATATTTTAAAAAACGATCTTTAGAATCAACAAAATGTAATACATTATTCAGCTCCTAGCCTTTTTTAGTTAATAATTTGCCTGGAAGGTCTTTTTGTGTTGTTGATTTATAAGAATCTACTTATTGTTTAAATCATTTTATGGTATTAATCATTTATCTACTGAAAGATCTTATTTTTGCATTTGAAAACAGTGTTTTAATGAAGACGCATATATTGTGCATTTTATGACTTTGTCAAAATTTAATATGATCTAGCAATTCTACCAGAACTGCAGTCAATTTATTCGATTAAAAAACCCTACAATTTATAATCTTGCAATAGTGCGTGAGACTGTTCTTTTCTTCATGCCCTTGTCAAAACTGGATATCAATAGTTTCTATTTTTCAAATCTAATTGGCAAAAATGGTATTATGTTGTAATTTGCACTTGTCTGATTACCAATGAAGTTAAGTATCTTTTCCTTTTCTTTTTTTTTCCCCCAAAATGGAGTCTCACTCTGTTGCCCAGGCTACAGTGTAGTGGTGCAATCTTGGCTCACTGCAACCTCTGCCTCCCAGGTCCCAGCAATTCTCCTGACTCAGCCTTCTGAGTAGCTGAAACTACAGGCATGCGCCACCACACCTAGCTAATTTTTGTGTTTTTAGTAAAGACAGGGTTTTACCATATTGGCTAACCTGGTCTCAAACTCCTGACCTCAAGTGATCTGCCCACCTCGACCTCCCAAAGTGATGGGATTACAGACATGACCCACCATGCCTGGCCAGTATTTTCAAATGTTCATTGGCCATTTTTATTTCTTCCCTACTGACTATTCATGCCCTTTGCCCATTTTACCGCTGAATGATATAATTTTTTTATTGACTTATAAGTACATTTAATGCATTAAGACTTGATAGTCTATATATAGTTAATATACATTTTCTCTCTGCTTATTTTCTCTAACTTTTCCCATGCTTTTGTTGTTATTGTAGCTGAGATGTAACTTTTATGTGGCCATATCTTTTATTTTACTTCTTTATGGCTTCTGGATTTCGTTTTGCTTAAAATGTCTTCTAAACTGCAAGATAATTAAATTAGTTTTCCAGAAGCTTCATATATGTGTTATATGTGTATGTGTGCTTGTGTGTTGAACATATATTTTCAACCTTCTGTCTGTCAATAATTTATTTTTTCATATGTCATGAGATATGAATCTAACTTTATTTCTTTCATATCATTAGCAAATTATTCCTATGCTATTTGTTGAATGGTTTATTTTTCCCTGCTGAATGGAAAGTAATCTTTATTATAGACTAAATTTGTATGTTTACTTGTATTTGTTTCTGGATTCCCCCTCCTCTCCCCTCCCCTCCCCTATTCTTTTCTTTCCAAGATAGGGCCTTACTCTGTTATGCAGGCTAAAATACAGTGGCATGATCAAGGCTCACTTCAAGCTCAAACTCCTGGACTTAAGCAATCCTCCTGCTTTAGCCTCCCAAGTAGCCGGGACTACAGGCATGCACGTGCACTACCATACCTGGCTAACTTTTTAATGTTTTGTTTAGTTTAGTTTTTCTTTTTATAGAGATGGAATCTCCTTAATATGTTTCCCAGGCTCGTCTTGAACTCCTGGCCATAAGCAACCCTTCCACCTCAGGCTCCCAAAGGGCTGCTATTACAGGTGTGAGCCACTGTGCCCAACCTGTTTCTGGATTTTCTAATCTGCTTCCTTGAACTGTTTCCCTCAATTCTTGTATTAATAATACATATTTAATTACTGTGATTATACATTTTGTTTTTATATCTATTGGGGCAAATCATAGAAACAATAGATAAAATACACATTAATTTTCCAAATGTGTATTGAGTGTCTTCTGTGTGTCAGACTCTGTTGAAAGTAGGCATCTCTGTCAGCCTACATTGAACTTTAATATAATTTTAATATTTTTAAAATTGATTTCCTTTTTTACCAGTGTTTTTTGGGTTTTGTGTGAAGCATTTTCTCCTTTTCATGAACTTTAGAATAGTTGTGCTAACATCATAAACAGTCCTCTGAAATTTAACTGGAATTAATTTAATTTATAGAGTAAATTCATTGCATTAATTTGCAAGTAAAGTTATTGAGTAAATTAGGAAAAATAAGTATATTTATCATTTTGCATGTTTTCATTCAAAAAGGATATATCTCGCTATATCCTAGTTTCCTTGTTTTGAAAAAATGACGATAGGCCGGACGTGGTGGCTCACGCCTATAATCCCGGCACTTTGGGAGGCCGAGGTGGGCAGATCACCTGAGGTTGGGAGTTTGAGACCAGCCTAACATGGAGAAAACCTGTTTCTACTAAAAATACAAAATTAGCCAGGTGTGGTGGCACATGCCTATAATCTCAGCCTGGGGCAGAAGAATCCCTTGAACCCACGAGGCAGAGGTTGCAGTGAGCTGAGATGGATAATCCCAGTCAAATTTTAGAGGATGACAGTAGTGTTAACTGCTTCATGAAATTTCCAAGAAAATTAAAGAAATCACCTATGTAAAAATCTGAGCTAATTCCTGGAACATTAAAATAACACATTAAATGTTAGTTACTATTATCGTTATTATTATCATCATTATTGTCTGTGTCTATTTTTTAGGTCTTTATGGCTTTACAGTTTTATAGCTTTATTCCTAATATTTTATAGGTTTGATTACTACATTATTTCCACTATATATTCTAGTTGTTTATTTATAGCTTTGTTCCTAATATTTTATAGGTTTAATTACTATTTTATTTCCATTGGATATTCTAGTAGTTTATTCCTAACACATAGAAAAAAAAGAAAAAATAGATTGAAATACACATTAATTCTCCAGATATTTATTAAGTATCATCCAGGGTTTTTTCCCATTTCTTCCTCCAGTCTAGCTCTGGTGATACTGGGAAGTATCTGGAGTGGAGAAACAAAGGCAAGAGTCAGAAATATGTTATTTCCTCTCAACGTTGACATGTTTGATCTCCTGAGTCAAATATAAATGTAGTACATTTTCAGTGCTGTATTGTTCACACTAATCTTGTGTGTGGCCAGTTTGGATAGACTGAAGAATTGACTGCATTGAATATGGAAATAATTATTGCTATTAGAATCTTTGTATACTGGCTTATACTAAATGTGTATATTCCTGTGTTTGGCCATCTACTTTGTAAATAGCCATATTATTTAAAAGTTAAAAAGCAAGTTTGTTTTGAAACACTTTGGAGAGTTCAGGATATCCAACAAGAAGATATAGCATGGTGGATTCCAACCATTGCTAAGAGAGAAAATAGCTAAATGCCACATAAACTACTAGAAATTTTAGATGTGATACCTTGAACAAGAGATATTAATGGATAGAACCCTAGGAAGGACATAGCAGCTGAGGCTCTATGAGGCTAAAAGAATATCACCTCCTTTGAAAAATTATCCAGGAAACTCATCAGTTCATTAGTAACTGAGTCCATTTATTAATACTCAAAATAATAATGTGATCATCCCTATGATTTTTAGATTAAAAATCTCCCCAAACAGAGGTCTCCACATGGAGACTTTTTTTTAGGGGTGGAGCTGTGTCCAGGTCTAGGAAGCAGTCACACAACTATACATTTATTTATATATTCACATTCTTTCAAATGTCAGTGGAGCCCCAATGATTTACGCTTAGACAAGTTTAAAGGGAATATTGATGTTCTGCCCATTGTTCAACCTTTTCTTTTCTCTATTCATTCTAACTAGGATGGTATCCCCTGAAGCATTATTGGCCTTGTTCCATTATGTCAAATGTATGCAGCAGAGAAAGGGGATACACCAGCAGCTGGAGGGGCTGAGCGGAAGGAAGGACACTAAAACATACTAATCCCATTTTAAGCAACAGGCACTGTGTTAAATGATTTCAGATACAATACCACATTTAATCCTTATAACAACCTTGCAAGGAGAACACTGTCATGATTATATTCATACATGAAGAAACTGAGGCTTGGAAAAATTAAGATTTGAGCCAGGATCTATGTTCTTATAAAGCCCATGGGTTAGAAATGCCAGCTCATTCTGGTTCCAGCTAGAACTACTAGACATCTTAGGACAGGTCTCAGGAGTCCTTGAGGTAAGATCTGCATAATATTGAGGCCAAAGATGGGCCTAACGGTGTTGGAACTACCCATTTAGTGGTAGAAGTCTTTACTGGCAGAATATTCTGTCAAGATCTCACCTGATGGACAAGTCAAAATTCTTTCCAACATAACAAAGGCCTATTGTCATCATGGGAATGCTGTGATCTTGCTCTTTCAGCTCAAAAATCTGCTTTCTGGAACCAGGTCATGGACTTAACAGGACTTTCCATCTACAGTTTTGTTTAGGGAATTGAGATCAGATGAACAGGGCCGAGGAAGCTGTAGGCAGACAGAATTAGTGATAATTCTTTCCCACAATACTGCACTCCATTCTTCTAACATACCTCAAGTGCATGCCCTCGGCCGAAACAGATCTGGCAAGAGGAAGATTAACAATGATGACAAAAATAGTTCCTGACTTGATAAAACAAATATCAACTGGGACAGGAACAAGAACTGACCATAAACCAACCTTGGGATCTAATATGTTCTTCATTAGGACAGGATTGCACCATCTTAAGTATTTCACCTCATGCTAACTCTGAAGTTAGACCTTATACCACTACCCTTGAACTTAGTCAATATTTGCAAACTGTGAAAAAAAAAGAGGGTACAGATCAGCATGAGGGGTAAATGTAAGATATTCTGAAATAATATTTTTTGTTTTTCTCTAAGCTCGTAAGTTCCTATTTGTTGATCTTTTAGAACCAACCTTTGGAGACTAGGTTACTCAGGCAGATGTTTCATGTAATATTGTGTGCATTGGGAGGGTGGGGTGGTGGTAAATTTTGATTGAATAAAATGTGGCTTTGTCTGGGTCTGGGCTGCCTAATTTCCTCTCAAGATAAAGATGAGCTCATTTGAACCTATCCGTCTCCAGATCAGTAAACACTCTGCATGGGTCAAATTCCAGCCCCAAACCCTGGGCTCCTGCACTTCGGGAGCACATTGATTTTCCCTTTCCTGAGGCTTCAAGGTGAGAGGTCAGGGTAGGTGTGGGCGTGGGTGGCCCAGATTTCCTCTGCCTTCAGCTCTGCCTCTGTACATGCTCTGCGCAAGGCTCCAATTCCCAGAAGTGTGAGCATTCATTCTCATTAAGCCCAAAGCAGTGTGCCTGCTTCACCGTCTCCTTCCATTCTCCCATTTTGCCCTCTACCCAAACTCAGAGGGTGATTTTTGTGCCATCTGTTTTGCAAGTTAATTTCTTTCCTGATTACTTACCCTGAACCCTCATCTTCCTAAATAAAGTTCCTCTGCCTCTTTTTCCACTCTACTCCACTTCTCCCTTCACTGTGGTAAGAACTGCAAACCCACGACCACACTGATAACAGCACAATGCAGCATTATGACTTGTGTGTATTTGATGCCCTCCCTCCCATCTGTAACCCACACACCTGTACACCCATTGGGAGCTTTCACCTTTTGAGGACAGGGCACATGCACTCCTGTTCATGTACTCTGGTTGCCTCCTTTACCAGGTGCACAATGTGGGTTGATTTGGACTATTACATTGAAGAAAAATAAGAAAAAAATAATAAGGCACCAATGGTGGCATTTAAAATGCCAGCGACCACCCTGCAGGCACACTCCTCAAGGTTAACAGTAATTTGTCCTATCTGACTTCTTATTCTACCCTCTACTAAACACATGCTATTATACCAGGTACCTCCTACAGCACATCTCGTTTATTACTCAGTTTGAAGGGTAGGTGTTATTTCATAAAAGAACAAACATGACTCAAGACTGACAAGTGAACAAGTCACAGACTAAGCTTCAGACGCAGGTCTGTCTGACTCCGTAGCCCAAGCCAGTAACTGTACCAGTGCTCCCTCCTGCCTTCTTCAGGTGGAGTATCCGATGGCCGAGGCAAGCTGGTCAGTGAAGACTGCCCATGGGCTGGCACAAACCAGATAAAGCGATGCATGCATCCAGGCCAGAATCTTGTTTCCTATCTGACAGTGAAGGGTACATTTACCCCCAACCCCTGCCCCACTGCTTCTCTGCCCTTGTCTCTTAATATGCTTCCTGCAAACAAATGTGCTTGCAAAAAAAATTTCACACACTATGGAAATGCATAAAGCAAATGTAAAAGTTGACTTCTTACCTAAATGCTTCCTTGCCTATTTCCATTACTCAGAAATGATATTTATTTATTTAAAAATTATTTTAAGTTCTGAAATTCATATGCAGGATGTGCAGGTTTGTTACATAGGTAAATGTGTGCCATGGCGGTTTGCTGCACCTATCAACCCATTACCTAGTTATAAAGCCCAGCATGCAGTAGCTGTTTATCCTGATACTCTCTTTTCCCAGCTCATCTTTGACAGGCCCCAGTGTGTGATGTTTCCCTCTCTGTGTCCATGTGTTCTCATTGTTCAACTCTCACTTATAAGTGAGAACATGCAGTGTTTGGTTTTCTGTTCCTGTGTTAGTTTGCTGAGGATAATGGCTTCTAGCTCCATCCATGTCCATATGAAGGGCATGTTCTCATTCCTTTTTTATGGCTGTATAGTATTCTATGGTGTATATGTACCACATTTTCTTTATCCATTCTATCATTAATGGGCATTTGGGTTGATTCCATGTCTTTGCTGTTGTAAATAGTGCTGCAATTAACATACATGTGCATGTATCTTTATAATAAATTTTTTTATATTCCTTTGGGTCTATACCCAGTAATGGGATTTCTGGGTCAAATGATATTTTTAGTTCTAGGTCTTTGAGGGGTTGCCACACTGTCTTCCACAATGGTTGAACTAATTTACATTCCCACCAACAGTATAAAAGTGTTCCTATTTCTCCACAACCTCATCAGCATCTGTTATTTCTTGACATTTTAATAACGACTGGCATGAGATGCTATCTCATTGCGGTTTTGATTTGCATTTCTCTAATGATCGGTGATGTTGAGCTTTTTTCCATATGTTTGTTGGCCACATAAATGTCCTCTTTTGAGAAGTGTCTGGTCGTATCCTTTGCCCACTTTATAATTGGAATGTTTGTTTTTTTTCTTGTAAATTTGTTTAAGTTCCTTGTAGATTCTGGATATTAGACCTTTGTCAGATAGATAGATTGCAAAAATTTTCTCCCATTCTGTAGGTCATCTGTTTACTCTGATGACACTTTCTTTTACTGTGCAGAAGCTCTTTAGTTTAATTAGTTCCCATTTGTCAATTTTTGCTTTTGTTGTGATAGCTTTCAATGTTTTCATCATGAAATCTTTTCCCATGCCTATTCTTTCCCTGAATGGTATTGCCTAGATTTTCTTCTAGGGTGTATATAGTTTTAGTTTTACATGTAAGTCTTTAATCCATGCTGAGTTAATTTCTGTATGAAGTGTAAGGAAGGGATCCAGTTTCAGTCTTCTGCATATGACTAGCCAGTTCTCCTATCACCATTTATTAAATAGGAAATCTTTTCCCCCTTGCTTGTTTTTGTCAGGTTTGTCAAAGATCAGATGATTGTAGATGTATGGTCTTATTTCTAAGTTTTCTATCCTGTTCCATTGGTCTGTGTGTCTGTTTTTGTACCAGTACCATGCTGTTTTGGTTACTGTAGCCTTGTAGTATAGTTTGAAGTCAGATAGTGTGATGCCTCCAGCTTTGGTCTTTTTGCTTATGATTGTCTTAGCTACATGGGCTCTTTTTTGTTGTTGTTGTTCCATGTGAATTTTAAAGTAGTTTTTTCTAATTCTGTGAAGAATATCAATGGTAGTTTAATGGGAATAGCATTGACTCTATAAATTACTTTGGGCAGTATGGCCATTACCATTTTAACAATATTGATTCTTCCTGTCCATGAGGATGGAATGTTTTTCCATTTGTTTGTGTCCTCTCTGATTTCCTTGAGCAGTGGTTTGTAGTTCTCCTTGAAGAGGTCCTTCACTTCCCTTGTAAGTTGTATTCCTAGGTATTTTATTCTCTTTGTAGCAATTATGAATGGGAGTTCATTCATGATCTGGCTCTCTATTTGTCTGTTGTTTGTGTATAGGAATGCTTGTGAGTTTTGCACATTGATTCTGCATCCTGTGACTTTGCTGAAGTTGCTTACCAGCTTTAGAAGCTTTTGGGCTGAGACAGTGGGGTTTTCTAGATACAGGAGCATGTAGAAATGACATTTATTATGATGTGGTGTGTTCTCACACATTGTGTGTGTGTATGTGTGTGTGTCTGCTTTGTAGATATACATAAAGATACATTGCCTCCCCTCCGCCGTTTTTTTTTTTTTTTTTGAAACCGAGTCTTGCTCTGTTGCCCACGCTGGAGTGCAGTGGCATGATCTTGGCTCACTGCAATCTTTGCTTCCCAGGTTCAAGTAATTCTTGTGCCTCAGCCTCCTGAGTAGCTGGGATTACAGGTGTGCACCATCACACTTGGCTAACTGTTGTATTTTTAGCAGAGATGGGTCTTCACAATGTTGGTCATGCTGGTTCACCCACCTCGGCCTACCTAAACTGCTGGGATTACAGGCATGAGCCACTGTGCCTGGCCGATACATCAGCTTTTTAAAAAGCACATAAGTGAAGTTATGTTATCTAAAAATATCCCTATATTTACTTTTAAAACTCCACAATTTATTATGAATAACTTTCTACTTCACTTCATAGCTATAGCTCAACCTCAAACTTTTAGTGGATGATTAATATTTCACAAACCGTGGAATGAAAATACAAATTTACACCTAAAAGCACAAATAAAGCTTTTTTTTTTTTTTTAAACAGGTATAATTTTTGTGTGGTTATGGTGACAATTATTCTTGGGGTTAGTTCTACCCAATTTGAGTTCACCTTAGAGAGACATAAAGTCACACAATTTATTTAAACAATCCTCATGCTGATGACATTTTGTTTGTCTACAGTTGTCTATTACCATGTATAATCCTGCAGTGACTATTGCTGAAAATGCAACGTAAAATTTAGATGTATTAACCGAGGCTCTCCTGCTTTAAACTCCAGTTATCTGTGACTCTTCCCCATTCAGTCATGGACAAGTCCTGCTTCTAGAAGGGATTCATAAAGGACATGCAGGGACCAAAGAATCCAGGTTTTGACCACTTACATTTCTAAATAGGGTCTTAAAACTCAGTGTTGAGAAAACAGTATTGAAAATCAAGGCTTTCAATTCGCTAAAGCATGGCTTTTTTATGTGCATAATAGAAAGAGTGTTCTTAGTTTCAAAAGTTTCAGCACCAAACAATCGACACATAAAGCTTAAGCCAGGGCTGTCCAATCTTTTGGCTTCTCTGGGCCACATGGGAAGAAAAAGAATTGTCCTGGGCCACACATCAAATACACTAATACTGATGATAGTTGATGAGCTGAAAAAAATTAAAATATTAAAAATAAGGAGACACATTTCATGTATTATTTCTGTCAAAGACTCCTGTTGCCCGTAATGGCAACTCCCATGAGCTTTATCAAATTGCTTGGGGTCAGTACTGCTCAACTCAACACTTACCCTACTTATCCTTTCCTCTTAGAATATAAAAAAAAAAAAAGGTTTTAATTTTAATTCAGTATTTCACAAAATAAAAATATCATGATTCACTTTATGTAGAATGAATGGCCTATCTTTAATTGGCATTACTTTCCTGGATTTTTAAAATTCTTCTTTTTTTTTTTTTTGAGACGGAGTCTTACTCTGTCACCCAGGCTGGAATACAGTGATGCGATCTCAGCTCACTGCAACTTCCGCCTTTCGGGTTCAAGCTATTCTCCTGCCTCTTACAGGCACATGCCACTGTGCCCAGCTATTTTTTTTGTATTTTTAGTAGAGATGGGGTTTCACCATGTTGGTCAGGCTGATCTTGAACTCCTGATTTCGTGATCCGCCCACCTTGGCCTCCCAAAGTGCTGGGATTACAGGCATTGTGCCTGGCCAAATTCTTCTCTATTTAAGTTTTTGAGGGAAGTCCTTAAAGCTGCATGAGATGAATCTGGCTTTTTCCAAAAACTGAGAGTTCCAAAAAAGATATGTTCGAGTAAGACAGGGCCTCTGAGTTAGGCAACCTTGCAAACTAAAATGGCTGAAAGAGCAAAGGCTACTTGGCCCTATTAAAATAAAAAATTAGAAGACAGTAGAACATAGTGATTGAGTTAGCTGGCATCCCAGAAAAGAAACATTTGCTTTCACCATTATTAAAAGTTAGGAAAAACTAATTAATCTATCAAGAAACTTTCTCCTGCATTTCACTTAGAAGCAAGTCCAAATCTTTCTTCAAATCAGCTTGGTGCAAGTAATGAGCCCTATTTGTAGTATAGTATTATTTTTGCTATATATACTGCTGAACTGGATTATGTTTTGTATTTATATTAATACATGTGGATTTTATAAAGAAATTGAGTTATATATATAAACACTGTGCATATATGTATAAATACTGTATATATGTATACTATTTATACAATATATCTTATTTTTGAATAGTTGATAGAATTCACCCATAAAACTCTGAAGGCCAGGTGCCTTTGGGGAGAAGAGAGGAGTTTTGATTTGATGTTTGTTTTGTTTTCAGAACAGCTTTAAAATTTTCTTCTATGGCCTTGATTTTCTTAAAGGTTTTTGCTTCTGGAGTAAATGTTGATACCTGTATTTTGCTTAGAAATGTATCCACTTTACTGAGATTTTTCCACATGTGTAACCACAGCATTGATTCTACAAATTCCTAGATGTTAAGTGAAGAAAAGACATAAATAATCCTCCATTGGTAATCTACATATTGTTCATGGATTTTTCTAGCAGGAGACACCTACCCGCTGATATCTGTGCTCCTATTATGCTTGGACATGTGCACGCCTACTTTCTTTTTTGTGCTAGACTTCAGGACTTGCTCAGTCTTACTGTCAGTTGCTGAGCTGTGAAGGGGAATTTAGGGAACACATTTTGTTTTTCTGGTTACTAAAGATTTTTCAGTTGTGAATAATCGGAAGTATGACCATTGATTTTGGGAATTATTTCCCAACAGGTCAAGGGTAACAACAATGACAAGAAATCCATAACTTCAATTTTCATGGTCTAGAGCTACTTACACCAAGGAATTTCCAATACCAGCAAAGCACAGAGTACTATTTGCACAAGCACTGGGGGAAAACCCAGTGCTTTCTACACTGGCAGATTTATTTGCAGAGACACAGGCATTTTTTCCAGGGTGGCTGCCAAACTATCTCCTGAGCCTGTCTAGCTAGCACCTGGGAGACTCAGCAGGGGGCTTTGCAAATAATAACCTCCCCTTTGCCAGGATTGAGGCAGCCTAAGTGATTCTGTTTCAGTGTGTTATGGTATCTTAATCTTTCTAAGCTGTGCCACTCTTATTCTGGAGCCTAGGCAAGCATGGCTGGCGGAAGGTGTGGCCACAGCAGTCCTGAGGCCGAAGGCTGGGGCCTGGGGAGATGGCAAGAGTGGGGCAAGTTTCCAGTTTCTGCAGCACTTCTGTGTTCTTCAAAATTTGAATGTCCTGGGAAGTTGGGATGGGTGTGGGTGTTTAAGCCCTTAGATCACAACTTAAAACAATACGGCAGGGTAACTAAAACCACTGACTGGAAGAGAAGAAAGAGAATAGAGATTCAGTACAAACCAGGTGCCACGGTTTGTGCTGTTTCCATGGTACAAAAATAGTCTCTTTTTGAAAGGTTTGGTAGAACTCACATGTGTTATTACCTATTTTAATTTTCCTGTTCCTCCTTAAAGGTCTCTTACCCTACCCAATGAGAGTATTGAGTTGTGTTGTTGAGCAGAGAACACCTTTCTTCAAATGAAGGTTTGGTACTTAATATTCACATTTATACAGAGAAATCTGTTTTATCATACTTAAAGAGATCATTGTTTTAAGCACAGAACTCCTTGTGTTAAATGGATATTTTATTATACCTCAATATAAAGATGAAGCTCCTTTTGTTGAGGTCCTAATCTGGTGGCCCCAAGGTAATAACCACATTTCTCTAGAGATCTAGGGAATAAAAACCACTGAGTTAGGTTATCTCTGAAATATCTTCAGAGATAATAATTTGTTTTGGAACCAGAAAAACAAACTTCTCTAGTGGAGAAGTGTACCTTCTCCTGTGAGTTCTTATGAATGAGTTTTGGAGAGATGTAGAAGGACTCTGACCATGGGAAGGAAGCCAGTCCTGGAGACGGAGGGGAAGGAGGCCTGGGAGACAGAAGTGCCTTGACAGACCATACTGCCATTTAGCAAGGTGCAGTCAAGAGCGATACCATTCAAATAGCCTGGCCTGATGTTTGGTGGGGAAGGCCTCTGGTCCATAATCACTTGCTTTCAGATGACATCAGACCTATACAGCAGCAGTAAAAATGTATTCCTGCCAATTGCAAATATTTTTATGATCGGTAAGAGAAACATATTGATATCTTAATGTTAACTTTAGTAGACGGCCTGTTGCTGTGAACAGAGGGAGGATTAGGGGCAACCCAAGAACACCAAATGCCTGACAAGAAGCAGAGACACCCAAGAGAGAACCAATCATGAACAGAGAAAGAAAGATCTAGAGTCACACTTGGCTATCTTCAGAATTTTGCCCTTATCACTTAAATTGCCTTCTCACAAGAAGGAAAAACATTGTAACACACCATTTTCTTGGCAGGTAAGATTCCTTTGGTGAAAGTCAACGTGGTGACCACACTTACTCTAGCAATCCTTTAGCTCTTGTAATTATTTCAATTCTCCTGGAATGCTCAAGCATTAAGTGACTTGCTTGCTTTCCCTGGGTAAGCTGTGTAAAAAGTTTTAGAACTGAATGGATTAGAGACAGGTCTCCTAAGACCCAAAGCAATGCTCTCTTGATGACTTCTTTGGGATAAAAAGCTAAAAAGTAGCTTTTGAAACTAATGTAAAGCCTCTCTCCACCAAAATGTTATATCTTTGGTGAGGGAGTACAGCACCATTTATTTCTTCAGTAATCTTTCATAACTTTTCTTAGTTATTATATCCATTATTTTCTAAAATTGTATCTGCTGTTTTCCTTTGTACACCCTTCTCTTGTATTTTATGCCTTTTAAAATTCAGGAATGTTCATAGACCCCAGAATTTGGCAGTACCTGACAAACATTTGATGTATTTGTATGACTTTTACTCAGCAGCATCTGTATCTCACCTCTACATGTGTTAACAAATTAATTGTAAATATGTGCTGATTTGTAGCCTTGCTTTCAGAGAAAAACTTGTTAATTATTTAAAATGACTTTAATGGAGATAAAAATGAATAAAACCAGTCTTTTCTTTGTTATGAGCTTGGGAAGCTCATGTGTTCAACTCTGAAGTGGGCACTGGCCGCACTGAGATGTGTGTGGAACAGGGTCTGTGATCATGGCTCAGATCAGCTGTTGAAGGTGGTGCCTTTTATTCTAGATCAATGACACCAGATAATTTAGAGTCACAAAAATAAGGGCTTGAGGCTACACTTTTAATGAACCTCCTACCAGAAAACATTTCTACCTGCTGTAACTTCTCAGTGATTTGGTGGCTATGGGAATTATCCAATCTGGTGTAAAGGAGATAATTGTTAAGTATCAGAAGATGGAAGAGTCACTACATTCCTGAAGATGCCTTTTCTCTTCTAAGAAGAGAAGGTGGAAGGAGGGAATTTTTTTCTTTCCAATCAGGGAGTAAATATTTTGGTATAGAGGAACTTAGGTATGCTCTCTTACACAATTTGGTTAAGAAGACTAGAATTTAAATATGTGCCATTGATAGGAAAAAGAGCTGAAAGTAGAAAGATGCTATTATCCTTTAATAAAGTTTTAATATTGCATTGACTCCAGCCACCCTTGTGTCAAGAGGGTCAAAATATAGTTTTCATCATGTAGGTGAAAGCAAAAGAGGAAACCTGAGAGATGATGAAGACTCAGTCTGCAACAGCATGTGCAGACGCACGCAAGGTGCAGCTGCAGTTAATGGTGGATAATAGTCAATCTCAAATAGCAGGTGATTTCTGCTAGTTCCTCTTGTTCCTAATATAAGAATAAAGGAGACACGATTTTAAAACAAAGTGAAATAGATAAAAGAAATTTTCAATAGCCATACGACCACTGATCTTAGTATGGAACACGCTGCCAGCCATGTCAAGGGAAACATTTTAGAAAGGTTTTGAAAATTTACATTAGTACTTAATTCTGAGTTCATTCAAGGTAAGAACACTACCAGCCCTGAATCCCCATATTTTAAGTAATATATTTGCCATTCTGTGACTTTTGGGAACCTCTTTCCTTGTTCTTAGAATCATTCGACATTAATAATTGTTGAATTAAGAGTAAAATGTTACTTTGAGCTAAAACTTTTTTTAAAGTTTGAGGGCTAAATAAAGTTAAGCCTGAAAGAAGATGTTACAGAGAGAGAAATTCAAGCAATTACTCCAAGCATCTAAGGTAAAAAGGTTGTTTTTAGGAGCTGCACACTAGGCTAACAGAATTAAGAACTGCAGTGAAAGAAAATCTCCGTACTTGATATTACAGGCACAAGTACCCTACTGTCCTACAACTGGATACAGCTCCCAAAATTAAAAGCCACGTGTTTCTTTAAGAAAATCAAACGGCACTGAGCTTGTAATGTATATTTTATTTTGCACAAGCTTGCATATATACTGCACATACATTCAGTTTAAGAGGAGATGGAAGGCACACAAGGCAATTGGACTACTGTATCCTTTAAGTGGTACAAAGCAAAAGGTAAAAGTTTGGAGAGTATACAAAAGCTTAAAACACACAAAGTAAAACCCCTTTCCCACCCTCCCCACAACAACTTTTTTTTCCTGTTTTAAAATTTAGTAGCTGCCAAACTAATTTTTTTACTTTTCCTTTAAAATCAATTGTCTACTGCACCTTTTTTATTTTCTTTTTAATATGGACAGGGAGTCTCATTGTGTTTATCATATCAATTAATATTACAGTACATCCTTGGTAATACAAAATTGTACACCTTCATCAAATAAATTAGGATAAATTAAACCAATAAATTATGTAAAGTCTTCAGAACAATAGACAACAACAAAAATCCACAATTGAAATTGCCTCTAGCTAAAAAAAAAAAAAAAAATCAAAAATTGACTTTATCGGTTCAGTTATTGTACTATATTCAAATCAAAGGGTCTTTATTACAAAAAAGAGCTTAATAATGCTATTTACAACATATTGCTAAATAATATAAAGGCAGTGTTTTGTCACGGTTTATACTATATACATATGAGAAATGGCTGGGACAATATTGAGGGAAGCCACGACCTTTGATTCTTCTGGGTAACACTGAGACCAATCCCAAATACATTTTTTCTTAGTTTTCAATTTGAAGTGGTAATATACAATTTTAAAATGTTTTCTCCCCCTTTGTGGAGGAATTGAATATTTAAAAAAATACAGAATGAATACATCTTCACAAAAGAAGGTAAGCTTGTTTGCCTTTTCTGCTGATGTTTGTGCATTTTGAGGGGGTGTCAGATTTGAGAGCGGGCTCAGTTGAAAAGACTCAAAGTCCAGACACTTCCACATTCTGTTATATTCTTAGAAGTATAATTATAAGAAGATGCAAAGGTTAAATACCAGTTTTGATCCCAGCTCTGAATATGAGCATTTTAGCTGTAGTTTTATAGATGGTTTACAACCAACAAATCTACAGAAAACAAAACTGCATTTCCTTCAACGTAACATTTAAGTGCAATACAGTAACTGCTTACTCATATAAACCAGTTACATTTTTTAAGGGGAGCTTTTTGAAAACAATGCTTTTTGTAATTTGCAAACACAGAGTTTGTACCAGAAGGAAACATTTGTACTATTCACACCAATGAATACGCTATAATACACATGGCAAAGAGATTTTTGCACTGTCTTCACATATACACTGCTTCATTCAGGGGAGTCTGTAAACCACTCTTTCTTTCATAAATTTATGATTGTTTCTGGAGGACATCCTATTTTTTAAAGCCCCCAAATCTTTACCTTTATGACAATGTGTGTGTGTGCGTGTGTGTACGCATGTGCGTGTGTGCACACGGGAAGGGGTTGTTACTAAATGTCTTCATGTACATAGAAAAAGAAATTTCATAAATTCACAGAAACAGCATTACCCTTGCCCTTGACATCTGATAAAAGAGATTGTTAACTTTTAAGAGGAGAGAGCAGGATTTTCAAGAATGCTTTCAACTGTCTATACAGTCATTGTAGTGTTCCTAGTAAATTCGACAGATGTCGTGAGAATGTAGTTATTTATTAAAATCTCATGTCTTACATCATGACAGCCATGAGGTTAAATATTTACATTGCTTTATAAAAGTTCCCCTCTTGCTTTAGTGTTTCTGTTTTGCTTTTTTTTGTTGTTTTAAATTTTTTAAAATGATACTCACCCACACCCCTAGTACAGTAACAAAGATTCTGCAAACATAAAACACTTTAATTAAATAATACTCGGAGGCACAAAGCAAACTTCAGGAATATGTGGGTGAACATTTACTTAAATAATTACTACATTCTAACATCTTCCACGTGTTTTACCATTTAATGTGAAACATCCTCATTAAACAGCCAGAGATACAGTAAGAATTAAATGTTTTGTTGCAAATAGAACATTCTTTTCACAAAACATAACAAATGTCTAAAATAGGTTCTTAAATCTAGATAGGAAAAGGTAAGCTTTCCACTTCACACGCATATATATATATATATATATATGTATATTTTTACATGTGTGTATATGTGTGTATGTGTTCTTATGTTCACACATCTGCACACACATATATAGCACATGGTATGAAATATTGCTTCTATACTACTTTTCATTAGGCTAAGAAAACACAAGATTTGCACCACAGTTACAAAAAATTGGCTTCTACAAGAATTTTCAAAACTCGAATGCTGCTCAAACAATTGAGGAAAAAATAATTTGCGGTATCAAACTGTTCTAAAAATTCTCTTCTTCAAAAACGTATTCTCCCGCTTTGTTTTAAAAAGACACAAAATATGCATAGCTATCAACGTTATGTCAAACAGCCAGAAAAAAAATCTAGTGTTTATTGCAGCTGTAGTAATTGGAAATAAAGTCAAAAAGATGAAATCGAAAGCCACAGAAGGCACAAGAACAATTGTACTTGTTGGGAAAAAACTGGTATTTTGAAGGATTTTTAAAAATCCCCCCCGCTGGTGCATTTTAGGTCTAGGCACAGACTATAACCTCAAGCATATACGCAAAAATAATTTAGGGTTAGCAGAAAATAAGTGGTAGTGTGGTTGTTCAACATGGACTTTAGACTTTTTTTTTTTCCCTGTGTACTGTCCCTCATCCTTCTTCACCGTCCCACCAGAGAAAGTTAACTTTCTCCCAAGTAGCCAATTTTCACTTGGTGAGAGTTGAGCTAAGATTTGAAAAATGGTGATTTTAAAAAAACACCAAACTGTTAAATAGGAATTTGGAGAGACAGGCTTTTGTCATTTTCCAGTGCACTTGGGAGGCACAAGATTTTGATTGTGAAAGGGAAAACCACCGGAAAGCATAGTGATAAAATTCTATTTTCAGAACAAAGAGGTGAGTTTATCCTCATGCTGTAATTTCTAGTCTGAAGTAATTTCTATGCCTCAGTGAACATTGAGAGGATATTATCAGTAGATAAGGGCATCAACATTTGGTTGTGAACACACACTTTTGCTTAATTTGTCTATTTAAATTAGAAAGAGAGGGGAAAACAATACCAAAAAATCCAAGTAAGTCTGGAATCAATATTGAACTTGCCCCAGATCAAAAAGATACCTAGCAATCTGTCTATATAGGTGAATACACTACAGCTTTGCCTTTTACCTTGCAAATGGCAACACAATGTTAATATGAATTACACGGAACAGCAAAAATCCAGTGGAATACTGACATGAACAAGGAATGCCATACTCTTTTAAACGAAGCCAGTCAAAAAAGCGTGGCTACAAGTTAGGATTGCTTCCCTATTTTGTGCTGATTGAATTTTTTCCCTCTTTATTCCCATGTCATGAATATCCAGACTTCTTTTTTTTTTTTTTTTTTAAAGCAAGTCCGAAAAATAACGAATTGGATCTAATGACTCTGTGCATTAGGAGAGTGTGAGCTGAAAGATGTGTGAGGCTGCCGGTGCAGAGTGAAGTGGCTGGTCCCCCAGCCCATACAGCTGCACTCTCTATCCACACTGCGAGGCCCTGTTGGTCTCCTGGATGATGTGCAGGGCATCATAGGACTGCACCATTTAATTTAAAATCAGCAGGTTTTAAGGCTTTGTGCTGACAATAATTGAGTTCATACATTCCTGTCCATCAGCAGAATTTATAAATGACATTAAATTACAGCGATTGGGTCAGCTAGTTAGTCACATGGGTCAAAACTTGTATTCTCCAAAGTCAAATGTAATTTTTATTAAAATTGAATAAAAATGGCATTTATATTCTATATGTTCTAAATACCAGATTTGTTACTGTTTCATTTTAGGAGGTGTATATCAAATTACCTAATGGAAAAGAGGGGTCTGGAAAACAGTTTTAGGATGAACAATGAATTCTTACTGCATCTGCACACAAAAACCCACCTAAGAAAAAAAGTGTGAATGCCATATGATTTTTTTCAATGCAAGTATGGGACACCGTACATCATTGAAAAGCAGGGGAAAAAAGGAAAAAGAGGAGAACCATGGAAGAAAGCATAAAATAGCAGCTAGCTTTCTTATGTGTGCTGGAATTGTGTCTTTTGGGTTAACCCCAAATTTTCCTATGCTATACACTCTTCTCACATTTTGGTCAATATTAGCTTCTGAACTGGAAGAAGCATTATCAATTACTTTAAAATCTTATACCTAAAATGAAGAAACACTGAGTTAGACTGTCACCACTTTGAATACCCATCAGGATAGTGTGGAATTCTATGTGAAAATACACGTGTTCCTCTCAGGAGATGAAGATCAAGCCAGCTCACAGCTGTCAACAAACTTCTGGTGTAGGCAACAATTTCATGGTCAAGTTGGGATTTCCTTTATTCCTTACTAGAGAAAAGTATTCAGAAAATAGTATTTTAGGGGAAAAAAGTGTTAAGTAAACAGAAATAATCCTTTTCAGCATATAAACAAAGTTGAGCAGTGTAAATTTGAAACTTAGTGCCTTTTAGTATCTGAAGCAAAATGATAATAAGTTATAGGGTTTTTCTTTATGAAGAATGATATAAGCTCACTTATGAAGAAGAACCAATTGAAAGTTTAGAGAGGTGGCTAGAAGACCAGGTGTGAATTTCTAGTCTCATCTTGAGAGAGCTGGTTTTGTGCAAAATTGCTTTGCCTCCCTAGGAAACGGATACTACTTTCAGGGTTTGCCACTTTTCTTAGAAATGGCTTGATAGTGATTGTTTTCCTTTTTTAATTTGGCCTTTTGGGGTACTTTGGAAAAGTGAGCCGCTCATCTGTCACTGGCATTATTTTTAAACCTGTAAGGAAAAGCTACTGATTGAGTTAAAACCGAACAAAATACTGAAATGTATGAAGTGGTTTCATTGAATTTTCAGACCTTAGCAGTAAAAACAAGAGACACAACACTGTCTGTAGAGCTGTGCTGTGTCATGGGTTTTCCTCAGCCAACCACCATTTGCAATTAAGTCATCAATCAAGTGGATGCATCTTTAACAAATTCTCTTCCTTGCTAATACAGACTTTACATACGCCAACATTCTTTTTCCCTGAAAATTAACCCTATTTTAACTGTCCAAATGTTAAGGGCCTTGGGCAAAAGTAAACTAAAAGCAGAAGGAAAAGAACCATCCCCTTGCAATGGAAAACAAAAGAAAATGAGAGAAAGATGATGAGGAGGAATTACCAGCTGATTTCATAATATATCCATGCCTCCCATACACATATATATGAAATTAAAATCTAGACACATATAACTTGGACATCCAAAGGGGACTGCTACTCTTCATACATTCAAAAAGAGTTGTTGAAATTTCTACTCATGAAGCAGCTCTTGTAGGCAGTTCGGGGATTTGAAAATCTCAGGGACTTCACTATCCAGCTTGCAGATGACCTTGTATATGGCCTTCTTCCAGGAAGGATCAACATCTTTGCCTGCGATAATGGCATTGAAAAACTCCCGTAATGTGATCTGAGCAACTTCCAGGAATCTCTCTGGAACCTGCTGATACAAGGAGACAATGGCATTAATAAAGTTTTCAGTTTCAAGTCTATAGTTATTCCAAGGAAACTGAGCTAAGTTCATTCTTGAAGAAAGGGGCTTACATGGCACCTGCATTTTCTAAAAATGTCTGGCCTCTATCCTCTTATGTAAAGTCATTATATATAGCAGCATTGTGATATGAGGGGTTGACAGCTTTGTTTTAAGAAGAGTGTGTGAAAGATCCACGCAGACCTACTGAAAAACTAGGATTTCATTGTGAGTATTAGGATAGGAATATGGGATGTGACTTTTGGGATTCCTCACTATTAAATAGGTGCTATCCAGAAGAGAGTCTCCAATTAATTTTTCAGAATTTGAATCCTGTTTCCTTTGGATTACTATTATGAAAACAAAATGTGTTCTTAAAATAGAATAACAAATAGTTGGGCTCCTTTATAAATTAAACCCACGCTTTAAATGAAGAAAATCTTCTAAAATGTCAGTTATCTGTCTGTATCAGAGGATTGTTGACTCAGATGCTAAGTTGTGTATTAATCTGAAATATAAAGTACTCTATGTACACAAAGGAGTAAAATAATGATGTTAACATGAAGCCACAAAACTAATCCTAAAATATTACATCAGACACTACTTAACCTTGAGATTAGGATTGCTCCAATAGAGAGTGATTTATTCAGCTGATATTAATAATACAAACTAACATTTATTGAGTATTTACTACCTGCCAGGCACTGTTTTATGTACTAAATGTGAATTATGTCATTCAGTTCTCCCAGTCTCTCTATGAGGTATTATTATCCCAATTACACAATGGAAAGCTGAGGCTCAGAGAGGGTAAGGAAATTGCTGAAGGTCCTTATCGTCCAAAATAAACTTTCCCCAGTTATTCGTTTTAGAACCCCAATTTGTTAAGGCTTTTCTTCCACAGCAATTAATATGTATGTGTGTTGTGTGTGTGTATGTGTGGGTGTTCTCTCAATTACTTATTTAATAATCTGATCTCTTGGCTAAGGAAAGGAGTAGCTACTGATGTACTTATTCTATATTCTTTGTAAGTTACTCATAGTAAAGCATGGTCTATCTATCCTCACACCAGCATAATGGAATCACAGAATTATCCATGAACTCATAATTTCCCAGGTACACACTGACAGTATATTTCTTTTAGTGGGGGTACTTATACATCAGTAAAGCTTCATTTTTACATTAAGTGTAGACATACGAGGACATAAATGTACCACAGGTGTACATGTAGCCATATTTACCTACATATATACAAGAGATGAAAGACTTTTCATCCAAGTTCAGATATGCCACTTACCAAAGTAGAAAGGAGGTATTGTAATATTGAACATGTTTCATCTCTTTCTCCCCACCTTTGGTGCAATGTAGTTTTTAATAATAGTAGTAACTGGTAAAGAAAACCAGAATCATCACCCAATATCCCTGTTTTTCACAATTAAAATTGGAAAAAGAAGTTCATTGCTCCCAGTGGCAAGTCAGTTGTCCTTTATAAAAAAATGTAGTAACTCCACAGAAAAAATGAAAGGGACTTCATTTGGGGCCCATCAGTCTTAAAAATGTAATTATTTGAGCAGACCCTCCCAAAGACTTTCACAGTGGCCCACTTTCTTAGGACACAGTTCCCAATGTTGCCTGGAACATCCTTCAAAGTGCTGCCTTGTCTGCCATGAATGTGCAAAATCATACACCCCAAGGGCCATTCTCTGCTGAAAATTCATGTGGATTTTCCACAGGCCTTTGGGTGATTTCCTCCCAAATTTCCTGTGTATATGCGTATTTGTTGGAGGAGAGCTTAGCTCTCCCACTCACCTTATCCAAATAAAAATTTATGAAGCAATTTTTTTAGTACAGTCACCTCCACCCTCAAAGATAATCCTCTACATTTTATCAAATGAGCATTACTGAGTGAGGGAATGTGGTTAGAGAACAGCGAGGCAGTGCAGCTGCCCACTCTCGCTCCTTGGGAGTTGTTAGCCAAATGCTACAGAAACATAATCATAGGCATGTGTTTGTTTGTTTGTTTATTTATTTATTTATTTTGAGATGGAGTTTCACTCTGTCACCCAGGCTGAAGTGCAGTGGCACAATCTCAGCTACTGGAACCTCTGCCTCCTAGTTCAAGCAATTCTTCTGCCTCAGCCTCCCGAGCTGGGACTACAGGCACCTGCCACCACGCCTGGCAGATTTTTGTATTTTTAGTAGAGACAGGTTTCACCATGTTGGCCAGGCTGGTGTTGAACTCCCGACCGCAGGTGATCTGCCTGTCTTGGCCTTCCAAAGTTCTGGGATTACAAGTGTGAGCCACTGCACCTGGCCAATCATAAGCATTTATTAAAATAAACATTTCAAAAAGGGTGGTTTCACTGGCCATCGACAATACAGCCTCAATGAAAATCTACATTCCTTGAGCACTCAGGGATGCAGCATGATGTGACAGAGAGCTTTGAGGGGTGAAGGTGTGGGCAGCTGCCCCAGAGAAGCCAGAGAAGGCCGGAAGCCCTGCCCACACCAAGAACTGCACAGGAGGTCTGGGGAGCCGGGGACAGGGGAAGAGCGGGCATTGTCCAAAATTGTCAGAGGAGGGAGAAGAGGTACATCTAGAACATCAGCACCAAGGGAGGGAGGGAAGTGTAACTGAAGGATTTTAATGCTTTTTCATCAATTTCTGCTATTTATATGAGGCACCAAAACCTTGAAAAGCTGTGCCTCTGTAATCTTGAGAAACCACAGAGAAGCTAGTAACTTCAGAGTAATGGGAATGGTATAAAAGAGGCCCAGAAGGAAACTTTGGTTATTGGTTTATGTTTGGGGAGGAATGAATTCTTTGTGAATAAATGAAATGATTAGATAATATAGTGTTTACCTTGAGGCAATACTCATGCAATGGATTGGACTAGATGAAAGAAAGTAGTCCGGGTGCAGTGGCTCACACCTGTAATCCCAGCAATTTGGGAGGCCGAGGCAGGGAGATCACAAGGTCAGGAGATTGAGACCAACCTGGCTAACACCATGAAACCCTATCTGTACTAAAAATACAAAAAATTAGCCTGGCATGGTGGCATGCACCTGTAATCGCAGCTACTCGGGAGGCTAGGCAGGAGAATCGCTTGAAGCCAAGAGGCTGAGGTTGCAGTGAGCCAGGATTGTGCCACTGCACTCCAGCCTGGGCGACAGAGCGAGACTCTGTCTCACACACACAAAAAAAGTTATAATGAGATACTAAACTACTGGAGCAGCTCATGTCTTTGGTGGCTCTCAGAGGTACACATTTGGGTAGCAACTGATCTTCTGAATCTTCTGAGAGGGTGCCAGTGAATTTCATCAACAGGTAGAAACATCACCCATGGTAAAAGAGACCCTTGCCTCTGCTTGAAAACTCCCAGCTCCATTGAACAGAAGAATAGGGGGTACTTTCTGATGTTTTGTGGGAGCATCTTAGAGATCACCCTTACCAGAATGATGTTGCCCATATTTTTCTGCACCTCTTCACACCTAATGGCTTTCCAATCACCAATAAACATCTGCAGAAAATCCCTTAGTGACAAGTAATCCCTTATCTAGGTTTCTTTTAATAGAACCCAACAATCTGCAGAATGAACACTAGAGTATCTCCTCAGCATCAGGTGGTAACAGTCAATCAAGTCACTGGAATGCAAGACAATGCAGGCTGCTGGGGGGGTGTTGGGAGGAGGAGGGGAGAAGGCCGTGCCTTTGGACATGCCACAGGGAAAAAACAAAAGGCTTCCAAAGTCTTTGGCTGGAACTCTGAGGCTATTGTGGGAGCTGCTTTGCCCAGCGTTCCTCAGGAGAGGAGAGTGGAAACTTTGTTTTGATAAAAAGGCATCCCGATATAGGAACCTCATCTCAGATGGTCTTGCCTTGATATTTGGGGGAGAATATAAAGTAATGAGGTACTTGAAGATATGCATACATTTGAAGGGGGCTAGATATCAGCCTCTACCAATTTCAGCACAGTTTGTATTTGAATCTCCTCAGAGCAAACAAGGGCCTTGTGGGCTTCCATGAAATGCGGAAAATGAGAAGAGGTTTTCAAGTCTGCCCAGTCCACAGCTGGGTTGCATGCACGCACGCACACATGCACACACACAGACACACACGCACACACCGTGTTTTGGTTGGGTGGTTGTTTTGCTGTTCTTTTTTTTTTTTTTTTTCCATCGGAATGAGTGGCAAAGACACATTTTTTCCCCTGTCTTCCTCCTCCTCTTCCCAGTTGCTTTACCTTCAAGGATGATTTGTTTTATTAAACTGACTGTCCCTAGCCTCTGCAGTACATAATAAAAGCCTGACATAGCAGGCTGCCTGCCTTCTGTGTCCTGCAGATACTCATCATAAGTGTCAGGACATACCAAGGTTAGCGGTCACTGGAAGTGTGCTCGCTGGCCCAAACCTTGCCAAACGCTCTTGGCAGCTGAATGAATGTCACAGAGAATAGAAGGGGAATTACAAAGGTTAAAAAGAAGACAGCCTCTCCTATTTTCTGGAGACAGAGAAGCTGATTTTTCACACCTCTGAACTGTCCGTAAGCTCATTCATCAGCCTCTTGCGGGGGACCTAAACCTTGGCCCTTGCTCAGTTCTCCATGGACACTCCTCCATCCTCAGTCCCCTTTAAAAATTGGCCCTCTGGCCTCATTTCATCACTGAAATGATCTTCACTGAAATGGACAGAAAACAAACCAGGCATCAACTTCTTTCCCTAGCTACCCACCCCCCAAGCCATAACCAAAGACTCCAATGGCCTATCAAGCCTATCAATAGATTACAAACTTATCAGGGGAAATCATCTTCACAGTTGGTCTTTCAAGCTAATTTTTTTTTCAAACTTGCTTTGATGGAGAAATGGAAAAGGTCGCATGTGTACCGGCAGGGTGGCTAACGAATGGGAAAGTAAAATCCTGCCTAGTATTTTAGTGAATTAGTTTGTATGTGGGTTTTCCTTCTTTCTCCTCCATTTTTTTTTAATACTATAAAAGGGCAATAAAATGCTGACTGTAAGAAGACAATGTCAAGGAGAAAAGGGTACTGGTATTTTGGATACTCTTCACTGCTCGCCTTGGAGAGAGAGTTATTCTTGTCACAAACCCTTTTGTCTGCATCTGCTGACTGCTTGCCTGTAGCCAGCAGCATACTTTAACTGTTTTGTCACCTCCTAACATCACATGCATCAGCTGTTGGGCTTTTGTTACGGGTATTGTAGAACTAATCCGCTGTGGCTGTTCTACTGTGCAGTAAATAAAACAGAAATGGGCTTCTCAGACTATTCTGCATGAATATTTCAGATGGCTTTTACAACTCCGATTCACAAAATCAAATAAATAAATAACTCCCCCAGCCGCCCCCCAGCTCCTCCCCACACCCAGAAACAAAACCTCTCCATCTAGCCCCAGATGCCTCCAAGTCAAGTGCATTGAAGGCGCTGACTTGATCCTTAGAGCAATTGTTTCAGAGAACTTGAAAGAACAGTGCTCTCTAAACTTTCACAGCGTGGAATTCATATAGATTATTAGACTTAAATGTATCTAATGCTGACAACTAGGTAAGCAGCTCTGAAAATGTGGAGAGAGTTACTTTTTGTCCCTTTGGGCCTTTAAAAATATATAGGTAATGCCTTCAAAAACACATGGTTAGAGTTGCCTTGTCAAACTGCTTTTATTGTTATCTTTATTTTCTTCCCTTCCACTCATCTGGAAGGGGTCAAAGGAAGATGCTTGTTCATTTAGTTTATCCTAAGAGTCTTTCCAAATGGTTAACCTATACAAGATCACAAAAGAAGAATCAAACTTTCCTGGGTTTGAAAACCTGAATCTGCATCATGAGCTCTTTAATGGTATAATGATATACCAATCATACGTAGTGAGGTATTTTTCTAGATGACTTCGAAGTGTCTTTGGAGAAGTTAAAAAGAGAAACTGCACACGTGTGTGCGCACACACACGCACACAAAGATCTTAGGGAAGGAGACAAACAGTTGAAGTACTTTCCCGAGCATTCATTCACTCTAGTGTGCACATGATTCCTCTAAACAAACTCTCCCATCCCTGCTGTTTGTTAAGTAAATATTGATCAAGGAGAGACCTATCTCCTGACAGCAGTGGCACAAGCCGGGGACTTATACTGCAGACAGAGTGGACTTAAATGGATAAACTCAGATGTTTTAGTAACTCCTCATAGAGATTATCAGATGAAAAGGCAAGAACAGATACGTTATTGCTGCTCCTCTTCACTGTCTCACTCACACTAAACTCTCCTGCCAGAGGCAGAAAAGAGGAATCATGGAGCTGTAAAATATGGTCACAAGATGCGGTTACTAAGGATCTCCCTTTGCAGTCACGCGTGCATTTATCCTGTGTGTACAGCCAGGGACTAACAGGCCCTCCAGAAGAGAAGGAATCATGCAGGATGTTACACACGGTGAATCCTGAGATTCTATTCCAGTGTCCTCTCATTCCAGAGAAGGATCAAATGGGAAAGCAAACATGAATGCACTTTGGGAAGTGTAAAATATCATCCAAATGTAAGGTGGTTTACAAGTTTGAACCTTTAAAGAGGAGCCCTAATTCCTGGGAAGCATTTCACTGTGATTAATAAATGTCTGCCAAGCACCGTTTTGAGAGGTGCTTTGAGGAGGTTCGCTTGGGTGAATTTGTTGGCCGAGTCAACCAGTTGAGAAAAGTTGCTTTTGCCAGGCGCGGTGGCTCACGCCTGTTATCCCAGCACTTTGGGAGGCCGAGGCGTGTGGATCACGAGGTCAAGAGATCGAGACCATCCTGGTCAACATGGTGAAACCCCATCTCTACTAAAAATACAAAAATTAGCTGGGCGTGGTGGCGCGTGCCTGTAGTCCCAGCTACTCGGGAGGCTGAGGCAGGAGAATTGCTTGAACCCAGGAGGCGGAGGTTGCGGTGAGCCTAGATCACGCCATTGCACTCCAGCCTGGGTAACAAGAGCGAAACTCCGTCTCAAAAAAAAAAAAAAGAAAAGTTGCTTTGTGTTCCCTACGTTTTATTTTGGCCATTTCACAATTATGAGTCAAAATCCTGTTTTCTGCACTGTTCGTAGCTGAATGGATACGTGTACTTTCCTGGGAAGGTCAGTTTTAAAATCATCTTTAGAGATTAGGTTTTGCGTATTGAACACTGAACACCATGGTCAAAGGGCAAGATGTTATATTTAGAGTGCCCAATGGCTAAATGGTGTTTGAATTTTATTAGGATGCTCGTGTTTGGAAAGACTAGCAGGATCCACGAGCACTGGCTGTGAAGTTGCTTTCAGGTGCCTGCCGAGTTACCCCAAATGAGGCAGAGGAAGGTTCTTCAGCAACATCTGTGCTTAGGCCTAAAATCTCTCTCCCTCTAGTGCTCCAGGTGGTATTCAGCTTTCAGGAACCACAGAGGATTAGATTCATCTAATACCCATGCAGTTTGGACCCACTTTCTAGCTGCATGTTTTCCTATTTAAATATGTGAAGAGTAAATGCTTGTAGGAAGTGGCTATAGTTGAAGGCTGTCTTAAAAAAAAAAAAAAACCTAAAAACTGTGTTTCCTTGGTCTAAGCAAAGGAACACATGGCAATAACAGTCTGTATCTTTTTTTTTTATAAAGCTTCGAAAGAACAATGTTCTGTTGAGCAAAATTCAGTAGCATTCTGTAAACATTAATTTAAGGAAATCAATAGACTCAGTGAGCTAAAGCCATATTGCAAGATAAACTAGCCAGAGTGCCACTTTGTCAAATAGATTTTCGTTTTCTCGGCTAGATAAAGACAGTTTCAAAACGGGGTAGACGTGTTGCAACCAGGGTTTGAAAAGTATGTGGCCTTCAAACAGTCTGCTTGTTCCTACTACAAAGCTGGATAAACATACTTTAAAAATGATAAGACTGGTTTAGAATTGATTTGGCTTTCAAATTTTACATATAATAGATTTCTTGGTCATTTCACAGGAAAAGAATAAAACAAAATACCATGCATTCAGAATAGGAAATATATTTAAGTGAAAGGGGTTAAAATGTCTTGAGAGACAGACCTTTGGGAGCAGTTTCAGTTGATGCTTGACTTTAAAAAAGAAAGGAAGAAAGAAATCTTTATTCATGCTGACCTGATGGGCAATTGGCCTTCTTGCCAAAATCCCGAAGCCAAACTCTCTAGTGAGTTTGGGATCAGAGGTTTCAGCTGGTGGAGGCTGCTCTTGTTCTGTGCACACCAGGCAATGTCATGTTAATGTGTGAGGGGGTGTGGGGGTTGGGGGAAGCAAACCCAGGGAGAGGCTAGGGAAGGAGCAGAAGTGATGAGCAACCCAATAGCCCCAAGCTTTTTGTCAGCCAGACCAAAAGAGCTGCAGGGATCATCAGAAACGGTGGCAATAGGAAAGCAGGTCTCTCCTGTCACCTGTGTGGAGTTTGTGGCAGTACACTTCCATGTCAGATGGCTTGACATCCTCCAATGCCATACCAGCCCTTATAAATGCTGATAGCAACCAGATATGACATGGTAGAAATGGCCCCCGGGAGGAAGTGTAATAAAAAGAATGAACAGTCACATGGAAACTGCCAAGGAGGGAGGTTAAGGATCTACCTTGAATGAACAAGGGAACTTCATGGAAAAGGATCACAGGAACTAAACTTTGGTCTGCCGTGTGGGGATCTGGGGGGCTGCTATTGGCCAAACCCCTCACACAGACTTCTCTGATCCCAGGATGAATGAAGGGCAGAGACACACCCTGAGTATCTTCTTTATTTTTCTACATGAATTTGAGTCTTTGTCTTTTAAGAGTGGGTATTTAGAAAATACAAAATTCACAATAAAATTTCTACAACATTGTGATGTTGATAACATATGTGTTGTTAAAATATTATATAATTATCAACAATGTGCTAGAGTTGAGCATTTTGAATAATTGTGACTTTTAGGTAATAGAAAAGCATGTCTTAACATCTTCTATTCTACCTTTAATAAATTGTGCATACATTTAAAATTATGTAAGTATTCCATTGGCAAATCTACACATAGAGATATAGGTAAATAAAACCATCTCTTCCATAGCCCCAGTAAAAGATAGTACTAGCTTGCTAGGAGCAGAATGACAAAAGTCTATGAGAGACTGTCAAAATTATTTTGTGGGTCTGAAATTTGGTTCAGTGAACATGCTTTTAAAGTGGCTAGTTTCTTTGCTCACACATTGGAAGTCTTGGTGTTATATGTGTTAGGAAACATAATTGTCACTTTATTGGTTGTAATGAAGTAAATTTTCTTTCCCTCCCTAACTCTGCTTAGGTCTCAAAAGTGATTCCAACTTTAAACAAACAAACAAATATGCAAGCAAAAATCAAAGAAAAAGCATCAAAAACTGAAACCTAATACCTCTTTCTCTCCCCCTGCGATACTACATAGATACTTTTAAGATCTTAAAAACTACTGGAAGCACTGTGCAGAAATTGCTCATCTGGTAGGCTGTTCAAGTAAGAGCTGGACCAAGACTATTCTCCATCAAAGAATCATAGAATTTTGGAACTTGAGAACTAGAAGGAATCTCAGAGAGTTCATGTCTCACAAAGGAGAGAAAAAACCTTCAGCCAATGGTCAGCAAAATTTGTCAGTAAAGGGCTAGATAATAAATACATAGGCTCTATGGGCCATATTTGGTCTAGGTTGGATATTCTTCCTCTTTTTCACAACTGTTTAAAAATTTAAGTCATTCTTAGCTTGGGGCCATAAAAACAGGCTGAGGGGCAGATCTGCCCATAGGCCATACTTGGCCAGCCCCTGCTTTTAGCGAAACTTCAGGGCTAACAACTTATCTAGAGGTCTAATGGTCTTTCATTCTGCACTGATCCTGGGTGCTTCACTGGGTGGGCATACCAGTTCTTGCAGGATAGTTGGGATTGATTTACCTGAATTTGAACTGCAGTGTCACACCATTCCTCCGCTGTAGTTTAGGCTGTCCATGTCTATGGGAATAGAGTTAATAAACCACACACACAGTGGTCAAGGACCAGGAAGACTTCAGTCTTACGCTGCTCAGATTAGGAACCTTCAATTGGGAGCTTTCCTGCCAATAAATATTTAAATGTGCTAAACGGAAGAATGTATCCCTGCTTCACAACACAGCTGACAAATCAGCTCAATACTTAGATGGAAAAATAGGCCCTGCAATCATATACCAGTCACTTTATAGTGTTAACAAATCTTCCTTTCAGTCAGCCCCGTAAATTTGATGCCATTGGTATCTGAGTTCAAGACAAGCTGACAGTCCTTCTACAATTACTGGGTGAGGTGGTAAAAGAAGCAGGGCCAAGCTTGGTACCATGCTTGGATGGGAGATTATCCAAAAACAACACAGCACAAACACTCCAATATTGCACGAAGGGAAGCTGGGGCACAGATAATCCACCGTTACTCCTGTTTCGTTCGAGAATGCATTACGTGATTGTTTTCTGCCACAGCTTTACCTTCATAATTAAGCTTTGCTTAGGCTAATATTAAAACTAGTCTGTGTGCCCTGTATTGCTACTGATGGAGCAATAAGAGTAAGGAGCCTAGGGAGAAGCCATTAGGAAGTGGGGTTCAGGCAGGTTGTGATGAGAACGGGATTGCTCATATAAGCACCAAAGAAAGCGCTTGTGATACAGATGGTAGGAAATCAGACAGAGCTTCAGAGAACACCAGTTCTTGGGGGATGCTGGCACTCTGCTGGCAATAGCTTATGACACCCCAAATAATATCTGGGTTGCTTTAGGAAAGGCTGGGGATTTTTGGCCTCAGTCCCATCTCTTGGTTTTGACTGCGAGATCTTTGTTCTGTCAGAGAAATTCTGTTCTGTATTTCTAGGGAATTCTATTGGCCTTTCCTGTGCAATTACCCTTTGCAAAACTAAGGATGGGCTGTATTTCAAAAGCTACTTAAGAGCTTGTGAAGGGCTTTGGAATCCGTTTTTCAAGACAGGTAAATAGATTGGAAAGGCAGGCAGATTGCAGAATGAACTCGGGCTTTTGGAAGTCCACTAGACTCCTACCTAATGGGACTTGAGGTAACATTTGGGGTGGAGCATCCTAGGATGCTGTCAATACCTAGGATTGTCCCTGTTGAAAGATAGTTTTAGGTGTCTACACACAGATTATCTTGTACACCTCCAGGTCACTGAAAATGATAAATCTTTGAAAATAGATGCTCTAAATGAAAGGAAACACAGTGGCCTTGAAACCATGAGCTTCTTCTACATACTTCAGTTTCCCATCACTTCTCTGCCTTCACCTCTACTCAGAACATCTGTCCTTGCCAAGTATTTACTTGTTCTCAGAGAATATTTTATTAAAAGTCATTTTTAGCACCATATTCTAATTTAAAATGTTGCAGTAGCCTTAAGAAAACAGAACTTAGGTGCAGTAGCTGTAAGAAATATGAAGAATACATATCCAAATGGCTTGTGTGAGGATTCAATACCTCCCAACCCCAAACTCTCACACATATAAAACAATCCCAAAGGAAAAGACTTTTATGATCTAGATGACTATCATTTGGGGAATATTTAAAGAAAAGAGTGGTGTTGCTTTTGCAAAAACTACCAAGCAGGCTTAGTAGGGAAGATAGTTATATCATCTCAAACTGCTAATTCTGGACAGGCATGGTGATGCACACCTGTAATCCCAGCTACTCAGGAGGCTGAAGCAAGAGAATCCCTGGAGCCTGAGAGGTGGTGGTTGTCATGAGCTGAGATCACACCACTGTACTCCAGCCTGGGCAACAGAGCAAGACTTTGTCTCAAAAAATAAAAATAAAAATAAAAGAATAAACCCCCCCCAGCCAATTCTTCTCTGAAAGAGAGGAGATGTACTTTATATAGAGGTTAATGCATATTACAAATGCTGATTGTGTTGAGGCCTGCATGGAATGTGTGTGGGGACACTTAGTTTGTTCAAGTCTGTACTATCTCCTAGAAAACCCAATGGCATGAGAGCTTCACTGACAAATTTCCTCATTGTTTAGCCACCCCAGCCAAGGCAACAAATAAAGTGAGCAGCAAGTCTAATGATAGTGCCAATTCAGTCAATAAATTGTTTATGAATTTGAAAAAGCAGTCTCTATAATCCCAGTAAGGGAATTGCCATGTCTCCAAGGGCACTGTTGAGATTTAGATCTGAAAAGAGGGCCTTGGGAGAAAATGAAAATGGGCACCCTGGAGATTTTGACTGAGATAATTAAGCTGCAGCGGAGTCACCAGGGTAGAAGGGGCCCCACATGGAAGCCATCTGGATTCCCAGGGCCTCTATACTCACTGCTTAAAGCTTTGCATCATGACCAAGACTCAAAAGATACTTTATTTAGAGAATGCAGAATGCCCCTCTATTCTAGAGTCACAAAATTTCAGAGCTAGAATGAAACTGCCCCTCTGTTCTAGAGTAAAAAAATTTCAGAGCTAGAACGAAACTCTTGTGTTTAATCACTTTCCAAAAGGTGAACACAGTAGAGCCCAATGAGGCAGGTGTGCCTAGAGCCAGACCCACCAGCCCAGCACTCCTTCCACCACCCCCTAGCATCTCATCGTGTCCTCCTCATCTGGAACAGATGACCTCAGAGTCCTGAAGCTGTTCCAGGCTAGTGTTGCCTTTTCAGCCACATTCAGAGCAGGAACACTTGCTCTTATGAAAACCAGTTTTATGTTGAATATTTGTCCCAATTCTGATGAGAGCTCCCTCATTGCCTATTTGTTTACTTTCCTATTTAGGGTCGGCAGAAAATGGTGCAATAGTTGGACTACAGATATCACAGCAACAAGGTGACATATATTTGGCTCTGCAAATGAATACACATGAATGCTTATACAGCACTTACTTTGGCTAATACAGTTGTGTAGATTTATTTAATTCTCACAACAACTCTGTTGTGAAGTAAGCATTATTACATAACCTATTTTACGGACAAGAAAACTAAGTTACAGGCAGGGCAAGACACTTGCCAGGGTTTCACTGCTAGAAAGCAGGAAAGCTGGGATTTGATCCCAGGGCCTGGCTGGAGAGTCCATGCTCTAAATTCTACATTGGTATTGATCCAGGACCACTGATAGTGGAAAGATTCCCCAAAGCATTTTCTTTATAAGATTTCAAGGGGATGCTTTTATATAAAATATTGGCTACTTGCAGGTGAACATTTCATTTCCTGCCTGAAAATAATATCAAATAAAGCAGAAACTAGAGCTTTCCCCCAGAGTTGTCATTGTTACAGACCCAAGTTCAAGACTCAGGCTATCTCCTCATGATGTCAGTTACCCCAGTACTTGATCTACAAGAACACTGAAAACACCTGGAGGTGGATCTGCCTATTTTCTATTTGGCTGGGTATGTCCTGTACACACAGTCATATTTGCCAGAGTACTTGCCAAGAGTCTGATCAGCTGGTCTCCCAGGATCATTTTAACCAATAAGCATTACTGAGATCCAACTTAAGAATTCAGGTTCTGAGGATAAACTTTTGGGTTAATCAAAAAAGTCCCATTGGCTGTGCACGAGGCACCATCACCAGACTGTGGCGTGACTGTCCACACCTGGAGTTCTGCCGTGTGGGTTAGTAACTGTAACTGTCCCTCGGAAAAACACAGTCAGGCTGGAAGCGCATTACAGCAGGGCAGCTAAAATGATCCGGGGCAGCCCACTTACTGTATGAGATTAGGCTTTTAAAAAGGATTAGAGCTCCTTAATCTGGAGAGATGAAGATTAAGAGGGAGTAATGATCAAAGTCTATACAATCAGAAAGGAAATGGAGAATATGGACACAACCCTGTTCACAAATCCCAGGATATTGTAATAAGGGATATCCCTGTGGAGTTCTAGGGGAATCACTTTTAAAACCATAAAAAGAAGATACTGTTTTCTCAGCAGGTAGTATATTTAGAGAATTATTATCTTAAGGAGTGGTATATTCTGAGAATGAGGTTAAGTTTAAAAAAAGTTTAAGTAAACTCATGAGTGATAAAACCATAATGGTGGGCAACTGGGTGGTTAGGAATGTTTTGGATATATCTTGAGCCTTTTGAAAATGATTTAATGACAGGGACCAGCCTCTCCCAATATGCTCCCTGCCCAGGGCTGACAGTCGGTCGGGGAGCCCACCCATCTTCTCTGACCACCTCTTTCCTCACCTTGTTTGCTGCATTGGTCCTAATATTTGCAACATGCATATTCTTGTGCCCCTCTTTGAGAGGGATTTGAAAATCTTAGGAGCCTGGTACAATGTGGCAACTCATTCCTCTGAGGAAGTTTTCTTTAATACTGAACAGAGTCTTTGTCTTGAATTTTGAATTACAATTCATGGCAGTGATCTGACCATGATTCCTATAAAATACACACTTAACTCCTTTAACTATACCCAAAAACTAAAATCTTATGGTTTGCTCAAAGATGGAGACATGTAAATCATTTTACGTTGTTACAGTAGTTAGAGAATTTAAAAACTGGTGAAACGCTATTGGAGAACCTGCTTGTAATATGCTAACACAGATCAATTAATTCAAATTTAAGGGGAAATTAAACATACCAATTATGTAGTACCCATCACAGTCCAAGATATTAAGCTCTAAAATTTACTGCAGCTAATGTAGAAACCAGCACACCTTCACAAAAGCTGTGGCTCTGTCAGATATATAGAATAAAACTTTAGAGAAAGAAATGTTTTAGCTGTTTCCAAAACAGCTAAGTGTTAATCACTTTAAGTATCTAATAATAGGTCATTGTTGAGGGCTGGGGCAGAAGGAGGAGGCAGTGGTTTTGGGAGAGGGTAGAGTGGAGATGAAGATTCCACTTAGAGAAAGGAACCTTCAGATGACTGTAACATGCACAGCGAGGCATGAAGAGTATTTTCTGTACTCACATTTCAAAGTGCTTTGGAAAATTAGTAAAATGTGGCAATGCACAGATGCAAATAAAGGAGCCAAGGAAATAGGGAGAGGGGCAGAGGTGGGGATGGAGGAGGAAAGCACGCAGATAATAAGCAATACCTAATAATGCTGAACTCATTTTAACCCTGTGTCTCATCATAAACTGGAAGCAATCACTTTTCAAATTGCAAGTTTGAAAACGTTAATCCTCACTGTAGGGAACTATTCAAAGTCACTATTCATTTGGGGAAAAAAAAAAGTAGGAAAGGTGGTCAGGAATGGGGAAGGGTTCAAGGGTAAAGAGTCACTTCGTTTCTCATTGTAGACATTGGAATGATTTGGGCAAAAAAACTGGGACATCTGGAGTTCAGAAGTCGAGGAAAATGGGGAAGAACCAGGAAGATGAATACATGATCATCAGCTACACAAAAGAACGGAGCAAAAAGAAGCCGGGATTTGGGCACAGGCGTCTGGCAAGGAGGCCGGCAGCAGGGCTAATGAAGCATTTGCGGCGTGGGACATTTGCCAGCGCAACAAAGAAGATGTGCTTGGGCTCTGCAGATGTGCCAGGGCCCCCAGAGCAAAATAATGACATAATCACCATCAGTGTCACAGACCAGACTGTACACAAGGTGACAGGGGAGGGGAGGCCTGTAATGCGCACACAGGGAGGCCTCCCACGGCCCATGACGGCTGCTGCCCTGAGGATTGGGATGCAGGCAGGACGACCCACCTAACGATCTCTGTCTAGATCTTAAATCTGAAGGTGAGGTTTGTGTCCATCTTTGGTGGGTGTTTTCTGTCCAACCCTAGTGAGCCAACAGAAATCTGAAAAAAGCTTAAGCGAGATTTGAACTGAAGGGAGGGGCAAAAGGAAAAGAGGCGGCCGAGAGTTTTGTGAGTCAAACTCCACCTGTCTTCCGCTAGAAGTGCGCAAACTTCCAGGAACCCGTGCCTAGCCACACAAGCCTAAGACAGAAATGCAATCATGGCCGTCCATGTGGCACACTGTGAAGAAAACGCACAACATATTTTAGGGAGCCTGTTTTGCGGCTAGGCGGATACGAAGAGCAGTCAATGGGCCATCTCAAAGTGAGTGCGAAAGCAACGTTAAGGCACGAGAAAGTCACCCCTGCTCATTTTCAACAAGGTCTCTCAGCAGGCCTTGTCACCTGCCAGTGGCTCTGGCTCAGTAAGGTGGGTGTGTTAGTACAGCTGTCTGGCTTTTAAGTGACTTTTGTCAGTTTGAAAGTGAAAGTCTGTTTGAGGAGCTGAAAGAACAATAGCTTGGAGCCCGGAAGAAGAGCTTGTAGCACAAAGAACTTGGCTACACTAGTGTCCCTTTTCATTGCTTCTCATGAAAGATTCATAAGAAGAACTTTAATTTTTTATGACCCCCTTTTTGGTATGACTATATTAGTTGTGTCAACTTCCATATACAGGTTCTCTTTAAATACCAAAAGGTCTGTTGTGAAATTGTTTTCAAAGAGCAAAGGCGGCTGAATCGATTCTGCCCATCCTGTTGGTTGCTTCCTCCAAAAGAAACTGCTATAAGAGACACAGAGATTGCCTTTAAATGTGGTTCCCTTCAGCCTTGAAGTTGCCACGAACACTACAATGTAGTTATTTTAAACCTCTGCGATTTGCTAGTTCAACTGCTTCTCGGAAGAACGATTATATTTGTTTTTCTTGGCTTCACCCTATTTAACAGGAACAGTAGTATAATGATCATTAATAGACGATTCTCTTTTTCCTACCCTTCTCAAATAGCTATCTCGACATTGCATCTTTATTTTGTGTCTCAGCCGAAAATTTGGGGGGTGCAGGGAGACAAAATGTGTTTGTTTCATGTCATCTTACAAGATAGAATTGAAGACTGGCTGAAGGCAGTCATTGAAGGAGAAACAATATTTTTAAACTAATTATCTACTTTCAAGTATTAAACTTGCATGCTTCATCAAAAGGAATGTTTGCAAAAAAATGTTTTGTTATAAATTAATATGTATTTAAGAGCAATGAGCGAATGGTCATTAGAATTTCTGCCCTGTACAAAGAACCAAACAGTTCAGGTTAAATACATTCCTAGGGTGAGGGGGTAAAAATGAAGAAATTTGATCTAAAATGTTATCTGACGTGTGAAAAGGATCACCAACTTTGAACAAGCTTTGGTTTGCTAAATGAATTTGTTTCATCTAGGCGAAATAAACAGGCTGTCTTTCAAAAGGTTGTTAGAACTTCTTCAGACATTTAATCCAGGATGGGCTGAACACAATGATAACATCCCACTGAAAGCTGCAGCCGCCACCAGTGGCTCTCAGAAGAGAACTTGCTCTCTTTCTCCCATTGATAACCCTTTGTGGGATGAAGAAAAAGAAGCGAGGCAAGGAGAACTGAATATCAGACAATAGGCATCACTCCACACACTGTTTCTGAACTTTCCTCATCGCTGAAGGACAATTAATTATGAAGGCCTTAGGGGTAGGTCGAAGCAAGGGAAAACCCACCACTGTCCCAGCGCCACAGCCGCTACCTCTGTGTTTGCTAAATGGCTTCGCCTGTTGGGGTACAGCAGCCAAGAGAGCCAATAGATCATTGGTGGGGGGGTGCGGGAGGTGAGGGAGGAAAGCAAAGATTTTTTTTGTGTGTGCGCCTGCCCTTGTATAATTCTATTCTCACTGTGAACTCATCCATACACAAAACACAAGGACGAAAATTTTTTTTTTTTTTTAAAGAGAGAAAAGCCACAGGGTAGGTTACAGTCAGAAACGGCCTCTCAGTGGTGTGTTAAAAAGGATGGTCTTTTCACCAAATCATTTCACAGAGGCAAAACAGACAAACACAAAGAGTTGAGACTTTTTCTCCTACATTAAATGGAGTAACTGATAAGGTCAGACATATGATACCTAAAGACATGAATCTGTGAACTCTTGAAGTCAAAGGGCCTCTCTGTGCCGAGGAACAATCTTTCAAAGGAAATAGATCATAGAACTCCACTGAATCCCCTTTAAACTTTATGAAGCAGGAGGAGAAAAAGCTCTAAGTAGGGAAGCTTGACAGAAGAGCCTTGAACTATTTTCTGAAGGAAAGATGAGACCCTCCCTAGGCTGCCACAAAACATCTTTTTTTTTTTCTAAAGGCTCCTCTGAACTTTGATATGTGCCAAGACACTGCTATTGAAAGCTGTATAATTATGTGATATAGCCACTGTAGAAAATGCTTTGTTCACCCCAACAAAGGACAATAAGCAAAGTAAAGCGACATTACCCTGTATCTTTTTCTTTAAGAATGTTGAGAAAGGTCATGGAATGCTATAACTAATAAAGCTGTTGAGTAAGGAGGTTTTAAAGTTGATCTTACTGTGCTTGAATGTAACCCAATGACAAAAAAGACACAGGGAGCTAAAAATGCAATGACATTACCAAATAGATGATAAATCAGTGGGCCCGCTTCATTATACTGATGAACACCTTGAATCCCAAAAGGAGAGTGGTACAAAAATGAAGCCTCATGCACGCACAGAATCCTACCTCCACTCCACCCCCTAGCCCTTCAACCCCACTTCCAACCTGGTGTCTTTACTGCACTCTCCTTCAAATTTCAGGCAATCATTCTGTAGAAGGAATATGTTTCCAGGCAGCCATGTGTGTACATATATTTAGTGAACATTCATTTGGTCTCTTAAAAGATCAATTTGGCTTGTCAACGGTAGGACTGGCAAGGGAAGAAATGGTAAGGGTTTCTTTTTCTCCTCACCACCCACCAAGAGTGTGTTATGCGATTATTTAAACGGCTCAGCAGCTTTGAGGCCAAAAGACTGCAACAGCAGTGAAAGGCTTTCACTCATGTGCCAGTTTTCCAGATGATCACTCATATTTAAGTATCTATTTGGAGCAGGGGGAAGCGCTTCCTAAATCCACCTGTCCTCATTTTTCTTTAAAGAGATGACAATGCGAATGAAAGTCTTCCAGATATATTAAATCTTCTGAAATGTAGGTTCTGTTGAAAGTGGGAGTAGGTTGGGAAGGGGGTAGGTATGGGTAGAGAACATATTCAGCAAGTGTGTATGTGTTTGTGTGTGCGGTGGGGGGGAGGGATGTGTTTGTGTGTGCGGTGGGGGGGGAGGGTGCTGCTTTTTTATTTTCTATTTCCAAGAGGAAAGTAAGAAAACTCATTCAAAGGTGTGCGGAAGTACCCTTCTTCCCTGTCATGTGTCACCCAGAAAAATGTCAAATCCACAGGCCCTAAGATGGAGCAGCTGCTCAGTGAGGTAATATTATTACTACCTTAGAAAATGGCATTCATAAGCCCACTAATCAGTGAATCAAGTTCTCCATTCAATTTATTTTGAAGCCTCCCATCCCTAAATCTGGCCTTTAGTGAGAATAAGGGAGATTTGTCATTCTTACTGGAAACTTACACCCTGCTTACAGGTAAATGGCTAGCCACTAAGGGACCCAGGAGGGGTGCGTGGTTTGCCATGACATGGGAAACACTACCTCACGGTACCCAGGAATGAGAAAGAGAGCTCCGTATGCCTAGATGAAGGAATCCGTCACGTTCTTTTCTCAACCTACACTCAGGCCGTCCCAAACCCTCTGACCTTTGGATAATTCTGCCATTTTCAGCTGCACCACATAGACAGGCTAACCTAGGTAATGCAGTCCAATCTAGGGTGCATGTCTTTTGGCTCCTTACGTTGTGCAATTAATCTTCGTGAGTTACACAAGTTAGTTGTCTCAGTAGAGGTCTTTGCAATACAGGTAAACCAGCCTCAGAAACTGACAGTGATCGTCATCTTCTTTTCCTGCCACAGTTGTGAGGAAAACAACAAAAGCAATAAAATCCAACTCATATGCCCCTAAAGTCACAGGTATCAGTATGATTTAAAAACTGGGAAGGAATCTCAAACCTCCTTTTTGTGCCCATAAAATTTTTTTTGGAAGCTCTTCAAAGTGAAGTGAGAATGAAGCATAAAAATATATACCATCACACCTGGAAAGACAAATTTATTGTTGCCAATCTCATTAAATGTGAGCACAGGAGTGAAGGATACAGCCCGTAATTGCACACCGCTCTCCTGCATGCCTCACACACTCATGCGCAGAAGCAAGACACCCCGTGTGACATGGCCAGGCTTCCTCCCTTTAGTACAAACTAAAAGTGTATTTTGTATTTTTCCCCTTCGGTGTCTTCTTCCACATCCCTTGGGTCTTCTCAATTGCTCACCACCCTAAGTCTGCACACCATGCCAAGAATCCTGGCAATTGTGTAAACTGATATAAAAGGCAGAACAAGCTCTCCTGCCACTTAGAAGGTCCTGACTCATAAAGGCCAGGAAATGTAGGGTCTAGGAGAGGAGAGCGATGCAAGCCACTGCCTCTCTGCTGCTGATAAACCTTCCCCATCTGCTTTATTTTCCTTAGGCCAGGGGTCAGCAGCCTCTCTAGCCTTGAGAGTCATCAGCAGCAGGGGCTGGACGGGGGTGGTGCTAAGCAGTGACAGAGGTGCCACCAGCAAGCTTATGATAGAGGCAGAGATGGAGTAGAAGGCTAAGAAAAGACAAGGAGTAGGAAGAGAAAGAAGGAAGAACAAAGCAGTAGTGAAGACACGTCAGGCCTCCTTCTCTCTCCCTGTCTCCGTCTGCCTGCACCCAGTTAGAATAACTTGAAGAGTAGTAAAGCTTTGGGCAAACTGAAGTTTTTCTTGTTATTATATCAGTATCATTGTCATTATTATTACCCACATTAAATAAGCCCTATATTGGTAAAACACTTAGAAGAGTTCCTAGAACATTGGTAAACAGTCAATAAATGTTAGCTATTTTACTGCTCCCAACAACTGATTGAGAAATCTGGGAATGCAATCAATAAGACATTTTATTATTTGACCGGCTACTACTAAGCTGGGTGACACGATTCCTTGGAATCGACTGGATCTTGGGGCATCGTGTAGATGTAGCTTCAGAGTCCCTCTACCATGTTTTAGCGCTGTTTAGAAATTTTCAAAAGAAACAACGTGCATAGTTCTCCATTTTGCCATCCTCTTCACTTGCTAATACTTAAACTATGGGTTCATTTTACTTGACCTAAAGAGGAGAAACTTAAATATAAAAGTAAAGCTGTGCACGCAGTATCAGTGAAGGTATTCAGCTGAAGGTGCCGGATCTACTTTTGGCTCTCAGCCACGGCCCACACTAGCGAAACTACCGCGATAAGAACGGTGGCTTTTTAAGCATCTCACTTAAGCGGTGACCTCCAAGCACAAAGGCATGGAAAAGAAGGGCTCACCTTATCTGAAACTTTTGTCAGTAAACGAGCCAGACGGAGAGGCTAAATGAAAAAACGATGTCGTGATATTAGGATGACGTGTGCTGGTGGGTGCGTGTGTGGACGTGGGAGCGTGTGAGTAGAGGGGCAGGGCACACTCCATGGTCCTGCTTCTTTCTTCCCTCCTTTTCACTGAAGGAGGAATCAGACCCAGAATAGTCCAATAACTGTCCGAAGTCACATGAGAAGTGACAAAATTCCTGCCCAGGCCCCATACTCCTTGCAGTGAAGCAGTCTTAAAATAGACACTGCAGATAAAGGAGAGGTGGCCTGACTGGAAGTGGATATGATTCACAAAGAGAGAAATATTAGATGTTAATCATATTAACGAGGATTTAGATGATGCTAAATGGAGCAGCTTGTCAGGTACCTCCTGATGCCAGTCGTCCCCTGTTTGTGTCATTTTGGCCCCTGGGCTGTGGGTAGGGGATTAAATTCCAACGAGGTAAGGTTTAAATAACCCTGAAAAACCTCATGTGCACTTTTAAGGATTTGTCTTTTTGGGTATTTCATACAGCAAAAATGCAGAAGCCATCTCATGAATCTTGGGCAATTCTTTTGTGAAGTTTGATGTATGCTGCCAAACAAATACTTATGTCATGATATAATGTAAATAATTCACCAGCACACAGTAGAAATCTCTAAGCTTAAGGTTTAGGGCAACAGGCTTATCAGAAGGGCGGGGGAGAAATGACGCTCTTAATAAGATTTCTTTAAAATGGCTAGCCATAATTATATTCTTCAGCTTTAGAAGAAATCTGCTAGTGCTCTGTCATTATAGTGAGCCAGTGCTCTGTTACAACTGGACTTTAAAAACAGATTTTAAAATAGTGGAGCAGTACATGAAGAATTTTCAATTTTAATGTATTTAGCAAAAACCAAAAAAAAAAAAAAAAACACGTAAACTTCATTTATCATACAAGAAATATATTAATTTTAGAGAGCAAAGATAAATTAGTAGCTTACACTATAACCACTCAAACTTTCAAAGAAAAACCATGACTTCCTCATTGCTGAGATTCCATATTCAGTTCTATATAAGCCACTGTAACTTGTCTGCATTGCTAAGAACTGTAAGGACAAGAGCTGAAAAAACAATGGGCAAGCAGGAAGAGTAGTAGGGGTCACGCCCCTTAACTGACAGAGCTAGACCAAGGTGCCCTCTTTCCTTTGAAAATTGGAACCTCCTGGGTTTTCCTGGATACCTAGCTACATGAAGAAAGCAAGAATATTAACATAAGGTCCAAGATGTGGAAGATGTGGGAGAAAAGAGGTGGGAGAAAAAATTCCCACCTTCAAGGTGGCACAGCATCTAACCAAGATAATACAAGAAATGGACCAACTCTGTCAAGCCACAGCCCATCTGCTCTTAGCATCAGGGAGTTCAGCCTGCAGAACTCTTGCCATATTCCCACCTCCAACTACTGTTGCCTCAGCCAGCAGGACTCAGCAAAATGCCTTTGTGAGTACTGGGAGATTTGCTAGTGTTGTCTCACAGAGAGTCATCATGTTGTGATGAAAACTGTTTGCTGAGGCACCACATTAGCCCATAAAGAAATGCCTTACTCACAGCCACACATCTTTCATTGTTGCACGGATATTGCTTTCCGGGAATTCTCTATGCTGCTTTGTGTGGATCTAGAATGTACATGTCATAGATATATGTAAGTGTGTATGAGATTGTTTGTACGAAGAGCAGCATGCTTGTGAAGGTACACCTAGGTGAAATAAACACATGAGTCTCTCCTCCAAAAAGAACAAAAACAAACAAAATCCAAAAAAAAGATGTCAGTGGATCTCTCATGATATGTACTTAGTAAATTCTCATACCATTTCCTCCATAAAGAAAATAAATGTCAAAGTCAGAAACCATGGAATCACTTCCCCATCAACATTTCTAGACTTTTTAAGAAAACAACGTTGGTAGCTACCATTGCACATAGCATTTATCAGCTCATTGACATCTCGGAACCTAAATATGAAAAAGGCCTATTGGAGTAGGGACCTCTTCCTTGGAAAATGAATCCCTCTGTCTTTGCTCCTTGCTGCCATTTTTCTTTGGCTTCTACAGTTCCCTTTTCTGTGGCCAAATGAGTCTTCCACACCAGCTGGAAAGCCAGAGAATGAGGAAAAATGGCAGTGGGTTAGAGCCTCATGATTCCAATGGGGACTATGGAAGCTCCTCATCGCAGCTTTACCTGTTACTCTATTGGGGGATGCTTATATGTGAAACCAACACATGAACAGACTTGGGTACATTTCTAAAGAAAGTAAAATTTTTAAAAAAGGAAAAGGGAGATGACCAAAACATAAAGATTAGGTCCTACCTCAAAGTCATTTGCTTTATTGTAGTGCATGTTCAGAGCCCTGTACAGCTCACAGTCTCTGGTTATAGACAGCTCTTCAGTACTGGTGACCCCATCGTTGATGGCTTGACGTGCGTACTTCTCCATCTGAATGTAGTAAAACTCACGGAAATTGCTAAACCACTTGATGAGCTGAGAGGTAATGCATCTGTTGAACTGTTAAATTTAAATGTTGAAAAGGATAAGAACATTGCCATTTTCTTCATTGACTTTTTAAGTGTCTGAAGCATTTTTTAAAGTTCCCCTCCCTTCTTTACTTGGAAAGATACATATTTAACTCCACCAAAATTGTGGCAAGAGGAGGAATATACTCACAAGAAATGATAAAAACCTGTCCGTAATGTAAATCATATCACAACCTCTACCTTTCAAGTGGAAAAGTCACATTCTAAATGAGACTTTCCTTAAGCCGAACATCTTTATTTTTAACCATTGTTCTTCATCTTTCAGTAGAACTACTTGCATTTATATACTTCTTATGGACATTCATTGAAGCCACAGAATCCTGGGAAGTGTTGTTATTCACAGGTACCGGAGGTGCTATGCCACATGACTCTACCACTAGTTTGATATACTTTTTTTTTAAACGAGGATTTGTATCACCACATCACAGCCCCCTTCAATGCAGATAAATAGCCTTCCCATAAAATGGGAGGAGTTGGCCTTTGCTTATTTTTTTGGCAATGAGTGATTCCCATGCCCGTGCAACTATGATTCCACTTAATGTTTGCCCATGGCATTTATATCTGGTGAGGTCTGGTCAGGCCCTGGTGCCTGTTCATCTGCTTCCTGCAGCCAGCATTGGATAAGACCCATGTCCCCTTCCTTCCCTTGGTATCTCTGCCATTCGGGAAGCATGTTTAGGCATAGGCAGGATGGCATAGGCAGGACCTTTATTACATTTTTTAAAATGCCAAGTTACTATAACATGGTTAGGCCTCAAAACTTTGTTTACCAAGGTTTCCTGATGACCTTTGAAATGAAGATGTCTTCCTGGATGCACTGCAAATGATACCATCCTTATTGACAGTCCTCTGCTCACGTAAAGGACAGACGCGTCTCAACTTGCCAAGTCAAAACCAATAAATCCATAGCTCCATGTCAGGCAAGCTGACAGACAACCCCCTGCCTTTTGTCATCACAGGCATCCCCTTCCCTGGGCCCCCAGAAAAAGATGTACATTCATCAAAAATCAACAAAGAGCACTTATCAAACACTGGCCATGAGAACATCCAGACTCCAACAAGATGACAGCTAAAGTGTGTACTGGGGCTCTAATTACTACACGGAAAGTTGTTTCTATACCAGCAAAGATAATAAATGAATGAAAATTTATGGCAGAGAATGGAAGTCACAAGGAAACAGAAGCAGAGAGACTGGTGTTTCTCCCAAAAGGCCAACTTGCATCATAATTGCCATGGAGTTGCAAGGGCCCTTACAGATAATTGACCAGAAAATGATTAAGTCATCAGCAAATCGCTTCTGCTTGCAAGAGTTCAAACATGTACTTAACCTATCCAAGAATTATATTTTCACTCTGTGTGTCTGCTCTGTCTCTATTCAGCCTCGCGGGGAACCCGATTAAAAAGACAACTGAAGGACCCCCATTATCTGATCTTCTGGTTGCCGATTTCAATAGAACTTAAACCCATTACGATTTGCTGAACTTGGAGTTCTTTCCATTTTATCTCAGCAGTAAAATACACTGTCCAAATTTCCAGACACTGAGATAAGGACTACAGGCCCCCGTGACGGCTTACTGTTCCTTTTTAATTCTTTTAGAATAAGAAACAAAACATTACAAAATGATAGCAGGCTGTGCACTGGGGAATGAAAATTGCTTTGACATGGAGATTAGGCTTCTGCATTGTTACAAGACATTGTCTCATATGGACAAGAGTACTGTAGAGAAAAAAATAGAAGGGTATTTTTTTTTCTAGAATGGTCATGAATGACCTAATGGGGAGGACAAAAAAGTAAGTGCACTTGCCATTATTTACGAATGGGACATAAAGGGAGATTTAAAGCTTATTGTTGGAGAATGGAAATACCAGAGAAAGAATGGACAAAAACAACAGACTCCCCAAACATGAGACAAGCAAAATGACCAGCAGAACAGCCTGAAGAGCAGGGTTTCCCTGCACGAGAAGTGAACTAAAATTTGTTCAGTTTTAGTTGCTGGCTAAAAGCAAAAGCAAGTCCCCTCTTTTCTAGATGTTCACACTGGGGGAGAAAAAGTATTAAACTTTAAAGAGTTAATTTCCCTCATTCTGTAGTGGCTTACAAGAAAAGGATCAATTGTTCTATAAAGGAAAGCTCTGTAGTGTGTTAATGTGTTACTGCAAAAACTAATCGCTACAATAAAGAGGCTGTGTTTCCACAGTGTACGAGTCTCTGTGACTTTGATTAATGCTTCCCACGGGACATCTCAGCCTCAATATGGGCTGAAGAAACTTCCTAAATATTCAATGAGCATGGTCAAAAGATGTATAAAACAAATCAATCTGACACCTTAATCTGGCTAGGCAGCAGTTGACTCAAGGGGTGGAGGGAATGAGATACATCATTTAACACTGCCGGCTTGAAAAGCTGTGAGCGTCTGTTCTTCAAAGCTAAAATGACACTGAATCTGTTGTACTTAGTGGTCGAAGAGTTATTAGTTTGTACATTAAAATCAGCACCCAGTAGTGAACGGGGAGCTGGTGCGGCCCATCGATCCCTGGCAGCTCTCTCACATTTGTCCACTTGTCCTTCTCAAAGGATTTGAAGCCCCAATGAGCTGAGCTTTTTGTCTGGCTAAATGTCATTATGAGGGAATTAAGTTGGGCTGTCTGTGAGAACACAGAACTTTGTTTAGATTCTTGCTCTAGGAGTTAAACTAGGTCGGCCCTGGTTTCATCCTTCATATACATCATCCCTGTAGAAGAACTCTTGCCCTGCCAACATCTCTGAATTATATGATTTCCCTTTACTTGTTAAGTTCCAAGGTAATTGAAAAGCATTTACCTCTTACCCAAGTAGAAATCATTTGTGGAGAGTTAAGCACTGTATCCATTCCTAAGGAGAAATACGAAGGAGTGGGTACCACCTTGGCCTGACTCACCTTCTAGAGCAAGTCAGAGGATTTACTCCATCTAGTTCTGTCCTCCAAGTGTGGCTTCGATGGGCAAATACATTATACCATATTCAGCAAACAAGATATTTTCTGCTCATGCTTGTTCTCCTTTGTTTTGTTTTGTTTTTGCTTGCAAAATGAACTTTTGATCACTAATAAAATTTGAGGGCCAGGCATGGTGGCTCACGCCTGTAATCGCAGCACTTTGGGAGGTCGAGGCAGGCAGATCACTTGAGGTCAAGAGTTCGAGACCAGCCTGGCCAACGTGGCGAAACCCTGTGTCTACTAAAGAAATACAAATATTAGCCAGGCGCGGTGGCATGCACCTATAATCCCAGTTACTTGGGAGGCTAAGGCGGGAGAATTGCTTGAACCCAGGAGGTAGAGGTTGCAGTGAGCTGAGATTGCACCACTGCACTCCAGCCTGGGTGACAAGAGTGAAATTCTGTCTCAGAAAAAAAAAAAAAAAAACCCAAAAAAGCAACTGAATAAAATAACTTTATGATTTGAAAGAGCACATTTTATTAGAGTTAGGAATTTTCTCCTAGATGAATGTGGCCACCACCAAGTAGAGGCTCATGTCATTATGACAAGCACTACATGGTCTTGTTTCAGAAAAATGATGCAGGGTTTCATTTCTGAGAAGATCCTAAGTTCTCTTCCCTAGTTTTTCTAGTGGTTTCTTGAATCCTGGCCAAAATAAAAGTTTGGATTGTATATTCATATATAAAGAAATATCGATTTCTTCCAGCCTTGCAAATAAACACATTTGTCTATCTGTGTATTGATGTCTAGCTATAGATATGTGTGTATGTGTATATGTATATTGTGCACACATGCACACATATATGTGTGTGTATACATTGTCAATATTCGAATTAGAGATTATCCTTAATATTAAAGAAATCCCAGAATGTTCTGCCATTGTTTTCTGAAAAATTTCTGGACCACCTTGTCTGGACTACCTTTCCCTTCTATGCATGACTTTCTACTCTCATCAGTGTAAGCTCGAGGAATACAAATTCATTTATTACTAATCAAAGAAAAAACGTAATTAAGAAAGTTAAAAATGTATAATTCCTTCCAAAAATAAGAGAAATGACCTTCAGTGATTTTCTGCTTTGCCTGATAAGTCCTACTGTTTCCCCTCCATTAGAGTGGATAATTGATATGTAACCAAACTCACATATCCTTTAACAGCCTTCTCTTTCAGTATGGATAAGGTATGGTTAGAATCAACAATCTGAATATTAGTGCTTCTGAAAATAAAATATTCACTCAGGTATTTCATTGTTATCTACACAGAGTCAGTGGTCATTTGCAAAGCCGAATTGCTAGAAGCATTCTAGAGGAATGGGAACAGTTTCTTTTTGGTTTCTATCATGTGGTATTTATAAAGCCGCAGATCAATAATCTTCCCATTTTTCTTGCCACCACACAGCACACACATGCATGCATGCATGCACTCACACAAAAACATGAATGTTTCTAATATTGACATCTACAGAGTAGTGTTGTTGGCTCAGAGTGGCTGCTGTTTCCCACCCTCCAGGTGGCTGTGTTTCCGTGGTGAGTAAGTGATACCTATGTGTGCAGTTTGTACAGTTCTTTGGCCTCCTTCTGGATGAAAAGTACTGTACAAAGAATGTAAGGTATTGTCATTATTATTTCACAACACTGCCGATCATTGCCCTAAAAGGAATGAGTAACATGGACATCTGCATACACAGATACACACACACATATATGTGCACACAATAACCCTTTCCTCCCTGTCCTCCATGTCCCCTCTTAGAACTACAATGTTGGGAGGGTTCCTGAAGACAAACTTTCCAAGGTTCTACCAGACTCTAGAAGGTGGTCAGTCCTCAACCAGGTGACAAATTCCCTTCAGTCTGTCTCTTCTAGATCATCCTCTGCAAAGCCCAAACCCTTTTCCTGGCCTCTGTGTCACTCAGCCCGTTTGTGCTTCCTTAGTACTAAAGAGCCGTTTACATGATGGACTTTCTCTGCCTCCCCATCTTGCCCAGTTTGTTGGCTCTGAATGAGGAGAAAAGAGGCCTTCCACTTGAGGAGCACAGCCAGGGAAGGAGAACGATAAAAGGCTGAAGTTGATACACAATTCAAAAGCAAACAGGAGGGAAAACAGAACTTTTCTTATAAGGCCAAATAAAACATCAGTGAAGGAAACTGAAATGAGTTGGCCTGCAAAATGGGGCCAATGAAGCCACTTGGGCATCAAGCACAAAACAAGCTGCGTGCGGGGAGCGGTGGAAGAGCGAGCGTGTTTTGGCAGCTTGTGAGTTCTCCATGGCAGAAAGAAGAACTTGTACATATGGGGGTGGGCAGGGGAGGGGTGGGGAAAAATCACCCACCCCTAATAAACTAATCTCAGCTAATGTAGTGTTTATCAAGTTCCTGGGATAATGATACCATGTGTGTCATTATCATCATCAAAACCCAATCTATGTTTTAAAAAGTTACAGATGATTAACACAACATCAAGTTGATGCAAACAATTGCTTAAAACCCACACACAGACATGGACACACACACACACACTCGCACACACACACACACACAGAACCAGGAGGTCCCAATATTCTGTAGAATGAGGGAGGCTGCAGCTGTAGGCCGACAGCTTTCATATCCTCATTTGAATAATGTGTCCTGAATCTGTCACTTTATTCATTCTCCTTATGCTCAGTGTACTCTACATCAACAACAAATTAAGTTGTAAATAAGAGACAATCATCACTTTTGTTTTTAAGCAGCTACTGCATAGAGAATTTCAATGTACGCTCCTTTTCGACAGGGGGAAAAAGAGGTGCTAGAGTTTGCTTTCATAAGCACAAATATGGGGAAACCAACAGAAACAAAAACAGAAACAGTTTACTGTTGCTGAGAGGAGGGAAAAAAGCATTCTCTAAAGCACTTCCATCCATTACCAGCTGAAATTTCTTCAAAGAAGCTACTCAAACCTATAAAGACAGGGGCTAAGTTTTTCAGACTACATTGGAAACCCATGCAACTTATTAACACTAGTCTTTCAGTCTTAATACACAAGTGGCATCTTTGCTTAACACACCTTTAGACAAAAGGACAAGTGCATTAAATCAATTATAACACAGGTGTAGGAATTAAACCGATTCCACATTCGTCTCCATTAACTTCTGGGAGTTCAAATTACTACCACGTGCACAGAAAATGAAACAAGAATAAAAAATGTCCCTACCTTTACATCGGAGAAGTAGGTCTTCAGCATATTGGAGCTGGGATAACGGGTATAAAAAAACATGAGCTTTGCTTTTTTCAAGTGATTGGGTGACAATCCTTCCTGCATGTAGGATGCAATTGGTTAAGGAAAAAAAATTCCATAAGCACAAGAACTCCCACCTCCCTCCCTCCAATCTCCACCTCCATAGAGTCTGGGGGTCCAGCACGCTGCCGTGGGAGTGCTGCAAGGTATATGACACTGGCTGTGGCATCCATTGCTAACTTGCTGGCATTTGCTCAGTGACCGTCGCCTATCGGAGGTTGCCAAATGCAATGGTGAGGATGCGCAATTGAGATGCAGAATCTTGGCTACTTTGGGGTGAGGATGGCAAAGCATTTCTCTTGCTTTAGGTCAGTAGGCTATCTATACGTTTACTTGTTGCTAAGGAGACAAAGGCAGCCAACATGTTCTGCACAACTCTTGTCATAAGAGTTTTTTTTTTTTCTTCCTTGCAGTTACAGTTCTGTTTGTTCTTCTCTCCACGCTCTGCAGTTTAGAGCATATTACTCTGCTAATGTACATGAAAATATAAAATGCATTATTTTGAACACTGTTATGCAAGTTTCACATTTTACCTTTTAGTGTTAATCTAATGGAGCATCTTGACTCACTTGCTTTTTATCTTATTATATCCTTTTAATTGTTTCCTTTTAAATAATAGCTAAAACTTGGGAAGAGTAGTTTTGGCATGGAGAGGACAAGGAGGGGGCTGTCTCTTTTGTGAAAGCAACGGTCCAAAACCAAATACAATTTGCCTGTCTTGGATTTATAGTTAACTCCTTTGAGAGTGACACAGTAGTTGGGGCTAACAAATCAATACATGTGGGTTAGCAGATCAATAAATGGCCACTTACCCAAAATAAGAAGGCCTATTTATCTGGAAACATCATTACCTTTTAGATCTGTAAACAGCAGCAACTAAAACAGTTCCCAAGAGAATGTGAGGCTAACCATAACAATCCAGGCTTCCTGATTCTCCCCCAGATTCTTGGCACTCCTCAGCAGACTCAGAGCTGGGATGGCTCTGGTCACATCTGTGCCGCAGCCTGGCCCTGCCATTTCCTCAGCAAATTAATGGCTTTATAATTTATCAGAAATGAAGATGCACGTGGAGAAAATCAATGTGGTCCCCCACAAGGTCAATTAAGGGTCCTTCCTAGAAGCTTCTCTAAGGATTTTCTCTTAAAAGAGTGTCTGGGAAAATAAGAAAAAAAAAAAAAAAGAAAGAAAATGTGCATGTGTGTGCAAACACACACACACACACACACACACACACACACAAAACTACCCAATAAAAATTTCACACCTTAGGCAGAAATGTCAAATAAACACAGATATTTAGGAAAGGTAAAGATTTCCAAATGACCTTCATCAAGTCTAGCATGACTAATCTTAAGAATAGAGGGAAACCGGAAAGTTACTAGAGAAGCATAATCAAATTAATACGAATAAGCTCTTGACTACTTATAACAGGGTGTTTAACCAAATATTCTGCTGAGAATTTGTTCAATTAGCATTCCCTTTAATATCTCATGCAATTTTAAAAAGATCACCTTGGTCTGTAAATAGAAAAGTTAAATAGTGCAAGTTGTTTTTTTTTTTAATTTAAACTGAAAATAAACCCTAAAGAAAGAAATTTTGATTTTATATCTGTAAGCCAAAGCAGCTTAACTGAACTTGTGTTTTTGTTTGAGATCCTTAATGATTACAAAGACGATAATTTATGACTGACATACTTCTTGTGCCAAGGAGAGGGCTGAAAGGCCCTCCAGTAACCTCCATTAGACTGATAGAGAAGACTAAAGGAGCCCAGCACACTTCAGGACCATCTGTCCAAATGGATAAGTGAAATAATAGTTGCAAGCTGTCTCCTACTGCCTTGTGATAAGAGTTTTAGGCAAGTCCAAACTTTGACAGACACTTTCAGATCTGAGTTCTAATCTTTTCTTTCGGATGGCTACATACAAACAACGTCATACATTTAATTGTAAGTCCCAAATCTTTTAAAATTTGGTCTTATACAAAATACAGAGTGGTTTTTTGTGTTTCTTAGATGAGCACTGAGCCTCCAAAACTTCCTGAAGCTTTCAATACATCTAAATTATGCTAAGATGTTTTCATTCTTTTTATCTAAAAACAGTAAAATATCCATTTTATTTTGATCAGTATTTAGAGGCTTTTTATCTTATAAAAAATTATTCTGATTTGGATTTCTCAAGTTCATTTTTGATGAAATGTTTCCTGTTGGTAATACTCGGAATTGATCAGTTGAAACGGAACACAGAATTTATCTCTTGCTTGTTCTGTAATTAAGATAAAATCCCATAAAATATATGTTTCTAATAAACTATTAAAAATAACTAATGAAACATTTAAAAGGCAACAGTTAGATAATCCTTTTTTTTCTCCTCAAAATAAATCTGAACTGACCAATTGGTTAATTTCCCTTTTAAGTGCTTGTGCTGAAAAGCAACTGTTCTTCCAAGAAAGCACTAGCTGTTTCCAGGATACTTACACACGCACAATGACTCATGATGGAATAGATTCAGTAAACATACAGCTGTACTGAACACGAGCTAAGCTCCATTCAAGGCCAGGAAAGAAAATGAGCACAAATAAATATTAAGGAGGTAAAGGGGGGTGGGGTGAGGGGGGATGGAACGCAAACAAGATCTGTCCAGGCAGCTCATGTGGCTGTGCCTCAATTCTCTTAGCTATAGCTTTGTGAAGACAGATGACATTCAATTCTATGTGTAATGCAAAATAGACAATAACTGCTGAAACTTGAGACAGCTGCCAGGTGTAAAAAAAAAAAAAGAAAAAAGAAAAAAAAAGAAAAGATGATAAATCCATAAATTAATGAAAGACATCTGCTCGGGAATATAAAAGATCAGAGAAGCAGGGTACTGCAGCTGAACCTAAAGCAGTGTTCAGACAACCTGAGAATCTAAGTGTTGTCTGTTTACCAAGTACAATATAACCTTACCTAAACAGCAGCCACGGGAGGAGCAGCGGAGGCAGCAAAAAGGCAAATGGGAGAATAATAGGCTGTGAAGGCGGAGGAAGAAAATTCTTTTTTTCCAGCTAAACTCTGGATTGTAGCTAGAGAGTATACATGCTGCAGTTCCAAGCAAATGAGTTGAGACTGCTTACTTACATTTTCTAAACATTTGAAACCTGAAGAATTTTAATTCTGCCTTATTCCCTAATTGGCTAAGTTTCTAAGAGGATTCCCCCTAGAAATTAAAATGGGGAAAAAAGATCTAAACCCTCTCACATAATGATAGTGATAGAGCAAGCTGTTATTCCACTAGGAAGTCCAGCACGATCGGAGGGATGCGTAGTGTATGGAAAATATTTTTAAAAATTTACTTACTTGATAATATTTTTCAGGGGAGGGGGTCAGTTGAGGAGCCCAGAGTCTTTTAGTCTTTAATCTGCATGTTTCACTAATACAAGTACCATAGCCCCTACAAGACTTCTACAAATGTGTAAGCTCTGTTTCTGTGGATTGCTTCAAATTTTAGAAATTCATTTCTATCCATGTTTCCTGGTTGGATTTTAATTTCAAATGACTAAACCATTTTCCTTTCTAAACTTCAAGCCTTCTTAACATTCTTCCTAAAAGTTGAGTAGAAAAAGTCCGCTGTTTCAGAAAACAGGGTTAATTTCTTTACCTGCACGTCTTAACGGCTTATACCACTCCTCTTGTGCTTTAACTGCGTGCATGCAAATGTTTGGGGCCTAAACAAGGCTATTTTTCTTGAGATGCAAAGAGGATGAATGACAAGGAACATTATGAAGAAAAGCAATTGGCTGTTTCTTTTGGAATTTGAATAAAACTTAATATTTGATTAAACAGATTCATTTGCAAAGATACTGAACACATTTTTAAAATCCAAGACATAAGCCCTTGGAGCAGGTGCACTGACGTTCAGTTTAACTTGCACGCATTCACTATGTCCCTTCTACTAGATGGGATAATGACATTGTGTGTTCTATCCTATAGAACATATATGTTGAATATGGTGAATGTAGAATGGATTGATCGGATAAGCTGGTGTTCTTAATAGTTCTTATCTTGGCTACTTTGTTCAAAAAACAGATGGTACTTTTTGGAGTGGGAAAGAATTGTTGCTGAAGAATTAAATTATGTACAACAGTTTGGAAGGCCATGAACTAAAAATAAAATCATAATAATAGCAATCACAGTGGTACCATTTCATCGCATTTCTGCTCATTTCTATGGATCTTTTCAAGGAATAACTGTACAGCAAGTTCATGTATGGCCCTGTATCCCTAAAATTGAAGTAAGACTCACTCGCTGTGATTCCCAGAGATTTCTTCAAAGTAAAAGCTTGAGAACTTTGCCTACACACTACCAGATAAATCAAGGGAAGAACTCATTGCCATACAGAAGTAGAGACAGGAGAAAAGTGGGCCCAATCTCCCTACAAACAAACAGATACTCACTGGTTTCAGAATTGTGGAAACTATAGAAAAGGTTGTTTGCCTACCTTACTCTTCCTGAGAAATAATATATCAATGAGATAAATGGTTGAAAGTGCAAGTATTAATAGTGGAGGTGGGAAAAAAGAACAGGAGCATACATAGAAGGCTAAAAGGTGGAAAATGTAATCAGTAATTGGCATGAGAGGCTGAAATTATTTAGCTATATGAAAAAAATTCTGGGCGTGAGCAACTAATGTTTCATATGAACATGGGTATTTCCCAGCAGAATCACCGCTCAACAGAAACTTATGCTGGTAGGAGAAAGGAGAAGTCATTCCTCTGAAGAAGAAGCAACTATATTTTCTTTAAAGCCTTTGATATGTATTGAAATAAAAGGAACTACTTTCAATTCAAATCCTGAGAATTCCTCAGGGGATTTGGAGGGGCTGAGACAATGAACATAGGCAACACTTAAAGCAATCTAAAAGATTTTTTTCCTAGAAGACTAAACTTTAAAAAACAAAAAGCACAACCGTACTTATAATGATCTGGTTATAATGAAAAGTCTGATTTAAAAAAAAACTCATAAACTGGCATCTTGAATGAAAGAGATTAGTATGGACTTATAGGAGTTTTGAAACCTGGCTTTAAATCTTTTTTTTTTTTTTTTTTTTTTTTTTGAGACAGAGTTTCACTCTTGTTACCCAGGCTGGAGTGCAATGGCGAGAGCTCGGCTCACTGCAACCTCCGCCTCCCGGGTTCAAGCAGTTCTCCTGCCTCAGCCTCCCGAGTAGCTGGGACTACAGGCACGTGCCACCATGCCCAGCTAATTTTTGTATTTTTAGTAGAGACGGGGTTTCACCATGTTGACCAGGATGGTCTCGATCTCTTGACCTCGTGATCCACCTGCCTCGGCCTCCCAAAGTGCTGGGATTACAGGCTTTAAATCTTTAAATATTCATCAAAATTGGCATGCATGTCACTTTACTCTGTGTGTGTATGTGTGTGTGTGTGTGTGTATGTGTGAAAGAGAGAGGGAGAGAGAGAGAATCCACTATCACTACTACTTGCTTCAAAATAAAGTTAAGAGATCTCTGGGGTGCAACAGCATCTTATCCTTAGAAATTAGCCTTACATGAGCCTCTGAAGATGCTCTTTCTGCAAAGGGTACAAAAACCATTCAAGCCATTGCATCTTCTTACTTTGCCTTTCTCATCACCAAGAGCAATATTCCAATCATTTTGACCAATATTTACTGCCTGCTTATAATGTGTAAGACATGGTGTTTGGTGCAGCTTTGATTCATGGCTAGTGGATTGAATTTTAGATCTTCCAAAGGTCAAAGTTAAATCAACAACCATGCTAAAACTTCCTTCTATTTTTGTATAGAAATCTCCCACATCTTTCTCTTCACTTTCTCTTACAATGTTATTCTCTTCTTGCTCAGTATAAAAGAGACTCCATGTTCAACTGCTCAAGCGGGTCTCATGATTACGGTCCTAGTAGTTCACCTTATCAGAAATATATACTGCTATCCTGAGAGTTGGCTTGAAGTAAAACCTCCACTAACCAGGAAAACATATTTCACCGTAGCTGGGACTTTGCACTTATGTGACAGACTCTGGAGTGGGCTTAGATATGAAAATGTCAATCTCTAGTCATCAAGACAATTGCTCAAAATCCTAAATTTAGTCACAGCTAACTTAATTGCTAAATTTTATATCCATCTGGTTATTTATTATATAAGAAACATGCCTTCACCTGCCCCCAAATGCTACCATTCTATTACTCCCAAAAGACCAACAACCACAAAATTTTTAAAAATTTACAGAAAGAACCGATAGAGAGAAAAAAAATCTTCAATTAAAAATAGCTGGAGTTCAGGATAGGCCTAGTAAAAAAAAATAACTGTCATCTCTACATAAAAGTCAGTTTCAGAATTTAAAAGAATCATAAAAAGAGCCATTTTTAAGTCGAATACAGCTGAGTTTTATATTTAATTGTGCTCTCTCGCTTTCCAAAATAATTTGCTTTGTGTATGTTAGGACAAAAGATTTCTGTGTATGGCTGAACAGAGGTTAATCATGCATAGAGGCAGCTGCACCAGACCCAAAGAACAGACCTTGGGTGAACGAGAGAGACCGATGCTGTCTGAATAAATCAGTACCTGTATATTTTCTTAAAAAACAAAACAAAACACAAACATAAGTGTCACTTAAAGATTAAAGAGAGAATCTGACTCCCCACCCACATCCATTTTTCTTCCTCCTCAACCTCCCACCTATAAAGTGCTCCTCCTAAGATTTCATCCAGACTTCTTTAAACGGACCAGAAGCCTTGCAGATGGTTTACACTGAGCATTCTTCTGGGATCTTAGGGATCTGAAAACTGACTTTTTTCCTTATTCTGTTATAAAACTTACCCTGTTTAAAAAATATTTGAGATAATTCAATCATTTACAATGAGATTGTTTTCCCATCTCTGAATCTATACTTTTTTTTTTTTTTAAGAGATAGGGATAAGAAGATAATACAGGAAGAACAGCAGAAAAAACTGCTGAGAAAGCACATGTTAAATAGGAGCTCCATGAGGCAATGAACAACTTGTGGAAGCTGCAAAGATGTTGGTTTAGTTTTAAGCTTTTCTGCAATCAGGAGCGCCACACGCATGCTGATAAAAGCCTATTCCTTTGAATAATAGGAAAGGTTGCGTTCTTAAGAAGATACTAATCTGCATTACTCTAGATATCGTGTAAACCTAACCTTTTGGGAAACATTTTTTTGGTTTTGGTTTTGGTTTTCCCTCGAGGGGAAAATAAAAGGATATTGCACTTCCCGAATAAGGTGAGATTTCAGACATATCTTGAAGATCGCCGCACTCGGACTTTATGAGTGACAAGGAGAGCCCTTCGGCGGTGCTGGGCGGGTGTGCTGGTGAACAAGGGTGGTGGCTCAGGTGGTGAGATGACATCTTGGTCCTCAGACTCGTGGTATCCCTAGTTAAGTCTAAGGATTCAGGAGAGGCTCTGTCTTTTCCAGAGAAGGAGCCAGAGGGAGCACCTAATGGGCTCTGAAATGGATAGGCCATCAAGGGAAGGGGGAAGGGGTGGCGGAAGGTGGACGTGGTGAAGCCTGTGGTGGCAGAGAGAGGCGACTGGTGCAGAGGCTGGTGGTGGCCGCCAGCAGCAGGGCCGGAGGCAGACTGGTCAGAGGAGTTTTTGCGGACAACCAGGGGCAGTGCTTCTGTCTGGTCAGTGGAACTGGCCATCTGCACATTGCCAAAGCTGTCTAGGGGGTTCGGAATGATGACGTCGCCAAAGCACTGCAGGCGCTGGTTGGCGGTGTGGAAATTGTGGTTTTCCCCATTGACTGCAAATCTGGCCTGGGGGATCTGGAGAGGTGGGAAGACCTGAGGAACCTGGCGGGAGGGCTTGGCCGAGAAGACTTTGACCACAGTGTCCACAACTTGCGACATGGCAGTGTTCAGTTCCTGTTTCAAGGTCTCAGCCAAATGTTTGCCTTCCGGTTGTAAGGAGTTTGGCCCATGGTCTCTTTCTTTGTTGCTGCCTTCTCGCTTAGGCTTGTTTTCAGCCATTTCCTGCTCTCTGATCAGGGCTCGAGCTCGGTCAATAAACTGTCCTGGGTCTAGCTCGCACATCTCATTATCTGACCTTCCGACAGAATCCTGGGCCCTGGCATCCAGGATCTCCGAGCGCATGCTGTCTTCAGACAGGTTACCATCTTCATCATTTTCCGAATCAGTGCTGTCATAGATTTGGTAGAACTTTTCCTGCAGCTGGCGCAGCTGTTTCTGCATGTCCTCCAGCTGCTGTTTCAGCTGTCGGCGCTCCTCTCGCTTCTGTTCTTTTCGGGCTGAAACCAGCTGCTGGAAACTCTGTTGCTGCTGCTGGGGAAGCTTTTGCTTGCGTTTGTTTTCTCTGTAACTTTCTCGGGGACTCACAGACTGCGGGGCCATCTCTCTTTCATTTTCATTGCCCCTTAATGCCACACTGGGGGAATGGCTCATACCCCGAATTATATTCTCAACCCGGGCGCGCTTTGCTCTCAGGTGCTCATCACATAAGCGATCCATATCAAACTGACTCATAGTAGGCCTGCCAAAAGGGGAAAGACACTCTGGGGGGCTGTCTCTTGAAGAGTTGCTGCATATATCCTCCTGATGTACTTCTGAGCCTGTACTAGAGAGACCGCTGGCTTGGAAACTGGGCTCCGTGCCACCATTTTTGTTCATGTTATTTTTCAACAGCTGGGAAATTATGGTTGCTCCTGGAAAAGGCATCATGGCATCTTCATATGAGTTCGCCCTCTTCAGCAGCTTGCGGAGTACATTTGACTTTTCCCCATCTGCATGCTGCACCACTGAATACTCAACATCCTGCTCAGAACCTTGGGGATTCATGGCACTAAAAAACGTTGCTCTTGCCTTAGCAAAAAATGCAGATGCTGTCCCTACCGTCCTTTTCACTCCAATGTCAACTCTTCTCCTCTTGGTTTGCCGGCTTAAGAGGGCTGTGCTGTCATGGTCAGGCATCACTGGACGGTTATTGTGCCATCTTCAAAAGCTCGTCAGCTGGGCACAGCTCAAGAATCCCGGGACCCTGGCCAACAGAACAAAAGGACTGATGAATCATTTTCTTTAAATTTCTCCAAATTTCCTGACCTCAATCCTGAATCAAATACAAAATGCATAGGCTCTGGGATTTATGGCACATTACAATTATTGCAATTTATTATGCACTCTGCTTGAAATGAAACATTTTTAAATATTTCTGCTCCACTGGTTTAAGATGGATTAAGATTAAAAAAAAAAAAAGCAAAAACTGCTTAAGCACCAGTAATATGATTCTCTTTCACAAATGCCTAAAATGATACTGTTTATCTTCAGAAGAAACAGTAGATTATAAGAACACAGCCTCTGACAACCAATTGATTAAATTTTGGGTATTGGGATTCATATTGTAAAGAAGATGAAAGTGCTCTATACTTAGGAAATAAGGTTAAATTTTGAGGCTGTGTGAAATTTGCATGAAAAATTTCATTGCTGCATTATAATTATTGTGGTTTTAATGCTATTAAAGGAAAAAGACTAAAATAAATGCAAAAATATAATACACACCTTTTATTCTTGAATTTTAAAATATTTTTGTCATATGTAAAATGGGAAGGAGACCACTCTCATCAGCAGCGTCTTTCAAATATAGATGGTCAATTTAGCTTGAAATAAATGTACAATGTCCATTTTAAGAGTCTGCTTATTTAACTTAGCTATGCATTTTTATTTGTAAAATCAAATGTGAAGATGGTATCTCTTGATACATCTTAATGTAACTATAAGAATATTTATACATTTTTATAATGTCCTTTTAATGACAAATTATTACAAAGTTGGTTCACTGCAAAACAAGGATGTTATCACATTTTAGAAATCAATACGAGAAATAATAAGTTATTGACCAAGACAAAGATAAATATATCTTCAGGACTAGTTTCCTTCTGTTTAAACCTGCCAAAATAATATGTCAAATGCCCAAAGAAACTCTTTAATACACATGACTTGTGAATATTATTTCCTGTGCCAAATTAAAGGACAAAAAAAAATACTGAAAGAACATATATAAAGAAGAAAGAAAATAATGTCCATCAAATATGTGAGAAAGGAAAATACCTTCTTTGTATATGAACTTCCATTGTTTCTTGGAAACACAATATAAAAAGAGGACATCCTTCTTTGCATTTCACAAAAGGCACTTGACGTATTGTGTAACTTATTAACTAGGGAGGCTAACCCCAAATTTTGTAGACATATAAGATGTCACCTTTTTGTTTATAATTAACACTTTATGAGGAAAATGAAAATATTTTTTTCACGTCGGGTTTATCTAATATTAAACTTCACATTTGCTTAACAGAGCACATCTTCACAATAACAGGGTCCATTGCCAAAGGCAGCGTGCAGAGTGTCTGGAACGGCTCCCATCTCTTTCGGTTCACCTGTAAAAACATCTACGTGCTCCCTAGGACTGCATCTGTGGCTAGTTTTAAAGAATGACTATCCATGCAAATAGGCATAATTTCACCATGAAATAACCTGTAAAAATCAAGAAAATGCTCAATGCTTAGATGGCAACAATATGTATATTTTTTGAAGCGACAGTGATTTCATCATGCAGTCTTTGCTCCTGGTTTCTATAGAAAGATAAAACATTTTAAAAGAGCCTGCTTTAGGGTATCATGAAAGCAAGATGATGCCTCTTTATGTATATTTTTTGTATGCTTGGGCATTAAATACTTTTTGCACGCTTCAAGATAAAATTTCCTGAACTTGGAATGGAGATGGAGTTCTCAGTAACTCAACATTGGGTTCAAAATTGAATTCAGAATGATTGAGACCCCTTCAAGCACTAATAATAACATTGGTTTCAGGAATACAAAAATGCAGTGACAAATGCTACACAAACACTTTAGATCTGATAAATCAGGTTAGCTGTCAGATGACAGAAAGAACAAGGAGAGGCTGAGACAACAAAAAGGATGAATTATTTCAAAGCTCTGTTAATCACAGAAACACTTGCATGGGGGGTGGTTACAAGGAAGACTTTTTGTGTGTGTATATCAGCTTCCCGAAAACAGTTTATTGCCCGTATTTTTAAATTTTACATCTTTTCTATTTGTATGCAAATCCTTTTCTCTTCACTGTCACCTGCAAAGCACATGGATCTCCAATGAAAATGTCGAACAAACTTCCTGCACTATTTTTTTTCCCTCCCTGTTCACCTTAACACCCAAACTGGACTTTCCTCCTGTCATCCTTGCTATGGGAAGAACACCTCTGCCACAGAGACTTGGAAAGGACATACTGGTGTCACTGATGAGCACAAGGTCATCCCCAGGCATCCTTCCTTTTCCAACTGCCATTTACCTCTGCGTCAACTGCACTTCCTCTCATCCAGCCTAGGTATCAACAGCTGCATCCCTGAACCATGCTGGAGCCAAGAGGAGGGCTGTGCTCTTTCTAAGGTGGAAAGAAATGCTTGTGGGGTCTGTTAAGAACAAGATATAACTCCTATGATATTCACCAAACTAAACTAATTTTTAGAATTCTATTTCAGTCAACATTTTTAGATTAAATAACAATTTGTATCTGTCTTGGGCTAAAAGAATTTAAATACTTTTAGGTCTTATAAAATGTCCAGCTGAAACATAACAAATAGGACAAAACAAGTGGGAAAAATAAGATAAATTATATAATCCAGCAAGACAAAGCATTATATTAATAGGCACAAATAAATATATCTCTCCATATAGCTTAGACCTAAATTTGGAAATAAAAAGGTAGAGTGGTAGCACACACTGGGACCATAGCCCATGGAAGGCCATAGGCATGATTAAATAATAACAACCAGTTGACACAGCACTTTATTGGTGTCGCATTTCATGAACAAGATGTATATATACATAAATATATTTACCACATAAGAAAATGCACTGTTATATTACCACAATATAAATTAGATCTCTTAAAAACATTTTCCAAGTGCTTCCATGATATTCCAGTCCAGAACTTAAAGGAAGCCATGGAATGACTTTATCATTGATATTTAAAAAATTCCTTTATTTCTCAAGGTATGTATTAAGACATCATGTTTTACCAGAAATTATTATTAATGCATATTATATTTGCATTTTAACATTAATTTTGAGTTTCACCAGGCAATATGAGGCTTTTGATAAGCACTGGTGGATGTCCAAATCAGTGAGGATGCAGAAACATACTGATGGAGAATTTGAACTCAAACGTATTATTGATCAGATACACTTACTCTTCCTGAAAACTCCTCTTTAATTAACACGAAAGTCTATATAGAATTTTTCATCATTAAATATTCTGTTGCATCACTTGGCATATAACCTACACAAGTGCTTTGGTAATTCTTATACAATGCATATCTTAACATAGCAGATTCCTCCCAGAAATAGGTATTATAAGAATAAACATCCAGGTATAATCAAAACAGGTTTTAACTACTCCAAAACAGCCTTCTTTAATACTGAATTATCTGACATTCTTTTTAACATGGAAAATTCTAAGGAAACTGATGACTTCAGGTTAGGAGGAAAGAATTTTCAGTAAAGAATTTCAAAGAAACGCTGCACCGTGAAGTATAAAGTGGTTAAGTGCTCTGCTTTAATAAAGAAGTTATTTCAGGGAGGAGGATTCAACTTTTACTGCATCTATCTGGAGTCCAGATTCTGGACAAAGAAGTGTTTCATTATGGTAATTATCCAGATAGTTCAGACAAATCTTTTATGAGACAGGGAGAGTGTAAGGTTGGCATGGTTTCCTGCTTGGATTATTTAGATGATCTGTCTTTGTTGATAAAATTATTTGAAGAAATTGTCCGAGCCTACACTTGACTTCTTTTAGACAATCATCTTTGGATGGGCCTCTGATCTTCTTGGGTCAACCTGGTTATGAAATTTCAAATAGAGTATCCTTAACAAGCAATATTTGAAATCAATCTGGAAATTAGTGTTTTAAAGGGGAAAAATCAGATGATCTGATTTAAGTACCCCCTGAATCATTAAATTGTCCCCTTCACTACATTCAAGAATTTATTTCTGCTAATTAGCAACTTTTCCTTCAGAGATATTCGAGATATTTCTGTTCCCTATCTTCCTTAAGAAAGTCTTTGATGTTTATTTTCAAGAACTCACTTGACATAAGTTAATACCTAAATTAACTAAGATTGCATTATCAGGTTTTAAAATTTCCTCTCATAGTAGAGTTATCACATCATTTAAGATTTCATTTAAGATTCTCCCATCCTATCAAAAATTCCATACATTTTTCACCTGCAAAATGAACACAGAACGTTTTCTGAGACATGCCTGAAATATTAATTTCTACTTGTTTAAAAAGTAAGAACTTATCAAATTGGTAAATAAGAGACAGAAATAATTTTAAGAAAAAACACTTTTTTCTTTTTGCAGAAAATTGAACTCTCTAAATGTCCTTTGAGAATGCACAGGCAATAAGATCTGAGAAATTCTTATGTGTATGTCCTTTCCAAGTTATACAGGCACTTAATTAAAATACTGTAATGATACATTATGCACAATCCATTTTCATATTATAATATCAGTAATGTTTTACAATTTCTTTTGTTAATCTTAAACCTAAAACTTCTTATGTTAACATTGCAAATTCAAGAGAATCCCTAACATGATATAAGACATTCATGAAAAGAGGCCTGTCTGAGTTTTAAACAAATAAAGAGGAAGTCTGGCAACTTATAGAATAAGCCAGCTTAGGTTTTAAGATAGCATGTGCTGCTTATAGAGGAATGATGCTGGGAAATGAATAAAGTGAGAACAAAGATGCATGTTATGTATGCATGACTTTTTTTTCCCCACAAGGTGGTGATTAAACTAAATAGAATTCTGCATAATGGACACATAAAATATCAATAAGTGCCAAGCACAGATAACCCCTATTAAAAATAAAGCAAATGAACATAGCCGTAGATGACATTTTAATTACCAGAGAACTTCAAAAGCATCCAAGGAAAGTATTGGGTATGTGTGTGTGTGTGTGTGTGTGTGTGTGTGTGGGGTGGGGCTGGTGGGGGGGGAAGGCATTAATGTTGAAGTCTACAAAATAAATGACATATATGATCTCATTTTCATGGAAAAAAATAACCACCCAAACAACAGAATCAACCACCAAAAACCATTCACCATCTAACCTATTCCTGTGCAACTCAGTCTACAGAAGTAGCCTGTTTAAAGATAATTTTAAAAGGTCAAGTTTAAAGAAGCCAGATATAGTGCTTACATTGAATTCCCAACAACCTCCCTTACAGTCAAGCCACAGTCCTTAAGTTTGTCTGTTTCACTATGATATAAACATGTCCACGTTGTAACCTATGGACAAATTAACACGGATACTCTCGTTTTCCTTCCTCAACACAAACAGCCCATTTCATTTTGGAAACACTCAGAAGTTCTTGCAAGAAACTCTCTATAGAACTGACTTCCCTCATCTTGCATCAGAACAGAAAAGCACAGTTACCTTCTCATGTACTTGAGATTTTCTTTCTCCATCAAATTCATGTTTAGGACATTTGGCACATGTCTGGGACAATGACAGGCTCATTCTACTTTATGAGATTATTTAACATATGACTTGAAAGAGTTTATGCACATACCTATTCTTTCTGGGCAAGGAGAAAGCATGCTTTAAAAGATAAGCTTTAACAACAGTAACACTTTCAAACTGACTTTGGAATTCTTGGCACTTACACACCACTCTTGCTATCCAAACCATACACCACACACACACACACACACGCACACACACACACACACACCCCAGCTCTCTCTGCCAAGCACAGACCTGGGAGATAGGCATAAACTGGTAGGAAGCAAAGAAAAAGTCTCCCTCCACCTGCTGCCTAAAGTGGGGGTGCTTTGGGCTGACTGGCAGACAGAAGCCTGGGACACAGCCTCAGCAGTAGTCTGCCAGTATCCTTAAGAAAAATAAACAAACACATACCAACTTACCCCCAGCCCCCACCCCAAGAACTCACATGGCAGGGCTCAAAACAACCGCCCAATTCCCATTAGCCCAGACAATCCTATTAACCAGGACAACCATAAATTCATAAACTTCTACAGCCCTCGAGCAAGCATTGTGGTCTAGAAATGTACAGACACACACACACAGAGGAAATTTGCACCTGTCTTTCTTGACACAACACACCTGTCAGGCCCTGCCCATGCGAACTCTGCTAACAGATTTCTGCCTACCTAGTTTAGGAAAGGAAATGAGTTACAAAAATAATAATAAGGGAGGGCATGAGTGGAAAAGAGAACAGGAGAAGGGACTCTTCTAGCCTTGACTTTGAGAAGAGGCCATCCTGTGCTTGCTCTGTTTTCATAAGCTCAAGGAGACAGCACAGACCTTCTCGGAAAAATAAAAACAAGCAGGTGAGTTCCCAGCCTTCCCCCAGGCAGAGCAACCTTCTGGGTTGCCAAGAACAGCAGTTTCACACTCCAACCTGCCTCCTTGGGCTATTAAAGACTAGGCATGACCCCTCCTTCTAGTTCTGCTCTCTGTCTGCCTGGAGGGCTCTCAATTTCCCAAGAAACTGGGAAAGGGCCAGAGACCTTGGAGTCTGTGGAAAGCCACTTACTCCTCCTTTACCACCCCCACCCCCGATCGCTCTCTCCACCAGTCTTCAGCGTTAGCAGGAGGAGTAACTGGCTGGCACACCAGAATAACCAACAACTTGCTAAACTGGACTTTGGGTGATGTCTGTACCCGCCCCCTGCGTCCCCCCTCTGCTCAGGCAAGATAGCAACTCTTTCCCCCTCTTCCCGCCCTCCTCACTAGTCTTCCTAGGAACAATTACTCTCACCTCTCCTGTCCTCCCTCCCCGGTCCTCCGAACTGTGGCAAACAGTATCACCCAGACAAGACCAGACCGAAGCTGCCCAACACCTTCGTCTGCCAGCTATGGCTGGGAGATTTATTGCCTCCCATATCTGCTGCCCAAGAACCTCCTACCCCTACCCGGGCCGCGATCCTCCGGTCCTCCTTGCGCCGGTGCCCCAATTCCCTCCGCCACGCGACCCCCCGGTGCCGCCTTACCCTACTTAACTTGACCCAGCCCTGGGTCGAGGACCTCGGGAGAGGGGCGCCGAGCGCGTTTCCCGCGACCCATCATCGCACCGCTCCAAGCCTGATTTCCACAATTCGGCTTCGACAGCGTTTTGAGAGGAAAGTAACAGAGCGCCCCCCCCCCCCTTCTCTCCTCCTCCCAACTCCCGGTCCTCTGCTGGGGTTAAAAAGGAGAAGTGAAAGGTATGCAAATGACAAGCAAATTGGAAGAGCTGGGAAGAAAGGCAGCTATAATAAACAAGACAAAGAGAAAGGACTAGGGGACCGGCCCCGGAGTTTTAACCCGGGGAGAACGGAAGGATGGGGCTCAGCGGAAAGCCGAGATCCTCACAAACAAAAAAGGGACCCGGACCCCTCGCGGTCCTCTATCCTGAGAAGAGAGGGCAGGGGAAAGAAGGAAAGGGAGCAAACGCCTCCTCACACCCCAGAAACAGTACACAAAAGGTGACAAGATCAGCGACAAGTCCAGCAACATCAGCCTCCCTCCCCCCCCATCGCCACCGCCACCCCCAGCCACCAGCAGGAAAGAGAGAGAAATAAAAGCCAAGCGGATCACTTACTCTTAGGAACTGGGAGGAGCGGAGCGCTGAGTTCCACGGAGGCTCCAGCTTAGAAACTGTTTAGAGGCTATTTTATTATGATTCATTTAAATAATACCATTTTCTTCTGAGGTGGGAGGGAATGTGTACTCGGGTCTGAGTAATGGGAGGCTCTTTTCTTTCCTTCTCATTCAAGAACAAGCCAGTGCAAGTGATTCTGGAAAAGGGGAGGGACTCACGAGGGGAAGAAGAAGATACTTACGGTGCAGGGAGCAGTGGGACCGAGCCCCTCTCTCTCTCTTTTTTTTCCTCCCGGCAGAGAGAGGAAAACGCGCGCGCACACACGGTGATATCTTGCGGGTGATGAATATGATAATTGGACAAGGGACGGTGAGTCGGTGCGACAGCGAGTGGGAGAGGGAGAGGGGAGAGAGGCGGGCGGGGAGGGGAGAGGAGAAGAGGAGCAGGGGAGAGGCGAGGAGAGGGAAGACGAGGAGAAGAAAAGAAGAGGAGCGAAGGGGAGAGGAGAGGGCAGGAGAGGAGGAGAGAGACGAGCGGAGGAGAGGAGAGAGCAGCGGAGGAGGAGAGAGGAGAAGGGTAAAGAGAAGAAGAGCGAAGCGGAGAGGGAGCAGGCGGACCGGCGAGAGCTCTTTTGCGCCGCTCTGCTTTCCCCGGCTGCAATGGTGTATTATTTCAGAGCGCTCCCTCAGCTGAGGGCTCCGCTCCACAACAAGATTTACTTTAAGACACAGCTGAAGGAAACAGGAAGACTGCACGTCACAGTCTATCTGACGTACCCGGCCCCAGCACCCAATCGCGAGGCGCCTTCGGATTCAAGGGGGGATAGCAAGGCAAGAGAACTTGGGAGGAAAAAAAATATAAAAGGGGTGGGGGTGAGGGGCTGGGAAGAGAGGAGGGGAGAGGGGCCCCGCGCTCCCCCTCCCGGGCCTCCATCCGCGGCCCCCACCCCCACCCCCGCCCTGCCACTGCTTCGGGGAGACTGGATCGCCGCGCCTGGGCCGGAGCGAGCCATCTGCGGGCACTATGCAAAGCGGGAGACGGCGCGAGCGGCGCCCAGCTCACACTTGCTCTTCCAGGACGCAGGTCCTTTTTTTTTTTCTTTTCTCCTTTCCCAGATACAGCTGATCGAGTTCGCCGAGTGGCCGACAGAATGAGCGCTCCTCCGACCTGGGTGGAGGAAGGCACGGAAAAGTATATGGGAGAAAAAGTGGAGGATTTAGGGGTGGGGGTGGCATAGGAGGAGGGAGTGGGGGGACCTGTAAATCATTCCACTTTTTAAACGATCGTAGGTAGTGTCAAGGATACGTGTCACCCTTGCTTCCGTTTAAAGGGGAGGTGGATAATAAAATACAGGTAGGTTTGGTATTAAAATAATAGGTGCCAGCGGTTTCGCATCGAGTCCGCTGCATCTGTTATTAGAAGATCAACATTGGCTGAGTCCCAGTTAATCTCCAGTCCAGATTATTAGGAAGAAGAAGATTTACCCTTGGTTACCTCTGACAATATTTGGATTGTAGGTAAAGCAGCCCTTAAAAATATGTATGTTGCAAACATTATCTATTACCCCTTACTAATTCACTCACCCCAGAAAGACCAAAGAAAGCTGTTCAATACAGGATTTACACGGTTTCGACTCCTGGCCAACAAACTTTAAAGTTTATTAGGCAAGAAATTTCAAGCGCTTAAATCTCGGGCTCCAACATAAAGCCCTAGAAAATTTACCTTGGTTTGACATTTCTTGATTGAAAAATAACCAGCAAGATTTCTTTAGATAATGTTGCTCTTAAAGATCTCCTTGGGCTTTGCAAGTTACAAATGCAAGCGAGCCTCCAGCCGCAGCTAGAACGTCCCTTTCACCGGGCACAATAAACGGCTTTTAATAAAGCGGTAGCGTTTATGACTTAAAGATCCTATAAAAGCTGGGACTTGCAAGAGCTGCGAAGCAGAAACATTCATGCATAGTCTATTAGATGCTCATTTTTGTAGGTAGGAGGAGGATAGGTATTTTTCGTGTGTCCCTCAAATTTAATCAGATCAAAGGTTGAATCATGCTGTGTCGTGACAACAGGGTATTTACGAGGTGTGTTACAAGTACACTGGCCAAACACTACCAATATCTTCTGCAACACACACACACACACACACACACACACACACACACCCCTTTTTAGGAAGTTTACAATTCCAGCCCCAAATTCATCAAACTGTAAAGAGGATATTAAGTCCTCCCTTTGAATAAGAATAGCGATGTTAGTATGTCCGAGTCTATACCCTGCAGGAAACTTTTGGCACGAATTTCAAACAGTGAAAAGAAGAGAAAAAAAATTAGGTCGGTCAGGTTTAGGTGTCGGCGATAAGAAAAGAGACTTGCGGGAGCATCCCCTGCCTTCTTCTTGCCCACTTTGCCGCCCCCAGACACTCCCCACCCCCCCGCGTCCATTACGGAAACAACACAGAGAAGCGCACACACGCCACTCACACCTCCAACTATTCACTGTTGTAGCAAGTGTTCTAACCGGGATGTGACAGTTTAGGCGGGGAGCAGAAATAATCAACATGCCTGTTAGATGCAGGATGGAATAATGCTTTTATTGGTTGGGTCCCTTCGAGGTAAGCGGGTGTATTGAGCGGGGAAATTTGGAATCTGAGAATGGATCAAAGCTACTTCCTTTCTTATTTTTCGTCCTACCAGTTTTCTTTAAGAATCTTGGTTTGTACATATAAGCCAGCACCAGCCCACAATTAAACTGGTAAGAGTAAGGGCTATATACCTTTCCACACCTTAAAACCATCTGCTCAGTTTGACGTTTAAAAGGGCGGCGAGGAGGAAAGGAGGAGGGGGGAGAAGGGGGAAGAAAAGAGGCAGGGACACAGAAAAAGATTTAAACGCGAAAGGAATGGCTTGCACTTTAGTTCACAAGTTTGTGTCAGTTGCACATAGCGCTTGAACGCACGTTTTGCGCACACTACGCCCGGGAATTGCGGCGGGAAAAGTTCCTGAGTACCCCAGTAAGTCCTGTGTCACGCCGTGGGGAAAAGCAGGCCTGAGTAGAAGTCGAAGTAACCCGCTTGGCGAACAAGGAAGCTCCCTCACCCGCTGTCTTGGCGGCGGAGGCTGCCGCTTCGCGACGCTCTGCCGCGGCGGTTCGCAGCCCGCATTAGGGCGCAGGAGCCGCCAGTTGAAACAGAAGAGCGCGACGCTAGGCAAGCGAGCTCAGTTCGCAGCCCAGCTCCGTGAGCTGCCTCCATGCAGCCCTGTCCGGCATCCTGTCCTCTACTGTCGGGGTGGCGTACAGGCCAGGCTCCTGGTAACTTCTCTTGCTGGAGCTAAGGCACTCTCCCGGGTCTTGGGCGGCCCTGGAGCAAGACTTGAGGCCCGGGTCCCCTATCTCGGGCGACTCCTGGTTTGTTTTCTGATAGGAGAGAGGCGATCAGTCAGCCTGGAGACGAGAAGTCGCCTAGATATTGGCTCCATCTCTGAAACCAGCCGCCAAGCCTAGGGTCAAGGCAACTCCTCCCTCCGCCCCATTTCCAGCACAACCCCAATAACTTAAAAGTTAACGCAAGTTCTGACCGTACAGGTTGTAACAAACCCTATCCGTACAGGTTGCATTTGCTTATTTATCTGAAGGGTGATCTGTGTGTTCTTAGACAAACTCGCAGTTATCACTCGTGCAGCTGGCTCTGGGTTAAATACACTTCGCCTTGACATTTCCTCTGTGTATGCTCGCCTCCTGTTCTTTCTTAAAGCGGTTGATGGGAGCAGGAGGGAAGACTGTGTGTAAGTAATTTAAAACCTTACAAACAACTGTTATCAGATCCTAAACAAACCAATTCTGGGAATTTCAATCAGATTCAGTTGAGAGGCAAACGTTGACATGGATTTTGGAGATGGATGCCTAAGGACCTCCCGGTCACCCACTCACGCACCACCCCCACCACCACAACTACCACCACCACTACCACCCCACCACCATTACCACCCTGAAGAAGGGCAGAGAGGAAAACCAAACCAGGGTGCAGGCCTGCCTGCTGCAAGCTATCTAGAGGCAAAACCAGCTGACGGCCTCTCTCTCACTCTCTGTGCCCAGTGTGACGCCAAGCCCAACCTGGATTTGTTCTGAATGGGGGGGAAGTGAAATGCCACAAGATCAGTAGCAAGTAGCAGCTGCAGCGTTTTCTCTCCTGGGAACCCCACTGCTTAGAAGCCTCCCGAGTGATGTTTGTTTTACCAACAGCTTTCAAAGTAAACAGAAGCCAATCACTCCAAATAAGTTGAAATATAACCCTTGCAAGAATTTAGATCCAGGGGTGCTGGCAGAAAGAAAGTAATTTTTCAAATGATAAAGAACCCACTCCCAAATAGAGTCCACCACATTGCTTTAAGGAGGGCAGAATTATCATGAAAATATAAATTCATCGAAAGGGCTCATTACAATAAGTTGACCTCGAAGAAAATCACTCTTCGATCACAAAGACACGCCCGCGGGGATGAGGGGGTTTTCAGTGATTGAAGGGACACACTACCACTTGATTTTATGGAAGTGGGAAAAAACAATCAAAGGGAAGTGCGTTCCCTGCCCTGGAGTAGAAAAGTGTAGGCTGGGAGCTCTTCGCCGCCAACCCTGGCTTTGCCTCAGGCACCGAACTTTCCAATACCAAGATACTAACAGATGGTGGTGAGCACATGGAGGGCTGCTACTTACATAATCCAGCCACTCCGACCTGCCGACCAGAGCCGGGCGAGGCTCCCGCCAGGCCTCGCGCGCGCCTTCCGAGGGGTGCTCCCTGGCATAACTTGCCTTTCTCCAACTCCATCTAGCGTTTTGAGGGTTAGCATTTGAAGAGGCCGTGATTAAAAAAAATAATAAAAAATAAAAAACCAACCAAACAAACAAAAACATTGATTTGGCTGTGATTTGTCTTCTTCAGTCCATAGTAGTGAAGAAGCTGGAGCCCCAAAGGCCGAGAGAAGCGAGAACGGGGTGCTCTCCCTACCTATCTGGGGGTGCCAGCGAGTGGAATTTACATAATTTACAACCCCCTTGTCCACCATCTTTGGTTCAAATCAGCATATCTTTCGCTGTCACTTAAGTACAAAGGCAGTCTCGGGCCGCAGCCCAAGGGGAGTGGGGTGGGGTGAGGGTGTGAGTGTGAAGGGGACGCCTTTGCACGCGGGGGCGCAGTGGGCAAAGTTACGCAAAGCCTCTGGGCACCGCTACGCTTCCGAGCTGTGGCAGGGTTTTAAGCGCTCGATTCCGCTCGCGGGGAGTCCCTTTCGGATGTGTGACCGCCTGCTGTCTTCACGCCCTCAGCCGCTGCCCGAGAGGCCCTGTCCCTCCTGGTGTGCCTGTGTACCTCCTCCAGTGTGCCAGGCACGTGTGTTTCCCAAGCCTCCTCCCTGACTGCGACTCGGGGCCGCCGAGATCTGCGAGGAATACGCCTGCGTGTGTTGGAAAAGTTTCGGGTTGGGCGGGAAGTCTGGGAATCTCCTCTCCAGGCACTCGGCGGGAGCGGGGCTTCCTCGCCCACAGCTTCCTCCCGATGCCCTCCTCCCTCCCCGGCCCGCCCTTCGTCGCCTCGGCCCCGCGCTAGGTGTCGCGGCCTCTCGGGCGGGAGAGAGCGAGCGCTAGATGCTGCGGCTGCCACGGCGCCGCGCTCCGCAGAGGGCGCGCCCCTCCTGCCTGTGCCGCCAAGTGGGGGTCCAGACCGCCCTACCGGCTCGCCGGGTCCCTCCTCGCCCCGGACCCGCGGCACTTGCCTCTTCCCGGGCCACCGCAGGGGCTGCAGCCATGCTCCGCTAGCCTGGGCTCAGTGCACGCCCCGGACGCAGAGGGCAGCCACCTGCACCCGGCGCGCCGCAGAGCCGGGGAACGTCGTCCTGGTAGGGGAGCGTCCGCCGCCGCCAGGCCCGCGCTGCCCCGCGGCCTCCCCTCCCCCGCCGGCCGCCTGTTGCTGCGGGGACAGCCGGTGGACGCGCTCGACCTAGGAGGGAGGCTCTCTCCCGGGACCGCGGGAGGGGCGGGCACGTTTGAAGGGATGGAAATCTCCCTTTCTGACCACCCCCTTTCTTTTGTCAGTTACTCTAAGGATGTTTGGCCGTTACTTCCAGCTTCCCTCTCTTTGGTCTTTCATGTCAAGGGTGTGAATTCGGGGGTGCTCTATTTTCAGGGGCTTTGGTGATGGAACTGAAGTTTTCCATACCGTCCATCGTACCAGAAGCTTTTATTCACGGTGAGGGGTGGGCTAGAAATAAATTGGTGTAGGCCTGACGAAGCGAAAAGAGGACACTCCCAGTTTGGATGCATTTGGGGAGAGAGTAACTGGAAAGTTGGATTTTGTTTAAATTAGAGCAAGATAAAGTTGAAAGCCAGATTTCTATAATTTTTCTGGTAATATTTCTTTTATGAAGTATCTGAGTGTCTGTTTGTCATCATTTTGAGATCAAAAGGAAAATCCATATGCTGTATAGTTTTTCGAAATTGCTATTTAAATATGTTTTAAATGTTTTGTCCAACGTGGAGTAGGCTGCTTGGAGGCAAGACTGGTGACAGGAATAGTGGGATGGTTTGATATAGAGCGGTGCTTCCAAAGACCTGGCGAATCACTGGACTCACCAAAGGAGTTGTGCTTTTTTTTTTTCAATGAAGATTTCTGGGCCCACCCCAGCGAGGTAATCAGCAGGAGGACCTGGGAATCTGGGGGTCACCCTGTGTCTCCACTTACTGTTCAGCTGATTTGTCACTGACTCTGTGACCTTGAGTGTGTTATTTAATTTGCTTGAGCCTCAGTTCTTTTTTATCTGTGAAATGGGGATAATATCCAAATTGTAGATTTATTGAGAGACTTCTACAGAACTAAACTTGTTCAGCACATGACTAGTGCTCAATACTTGGAAGGTATATTGCCCACAAATGTGTGCTTTGTACACTGGAGCTGACATGTATTGTTATAAGGACCTGTCCCTACCCCCAGCATTTTGGCAAATCCAGCTGGACCGTCAAGGCATATGTATGTGTATGCACATTTTAGCTCATGCATAGTTGCCACCTTCAGTGCTTTATGTGCTTTTCCCTCCCCCACCTTTTAGGCTATAAAATAAATTAGAATTGGCACATTTGGAAGCTAGGCCCTGTGCTCTTGGACCTAGAACTGTCCATCAGGCCTACTGGCAAAGGGGGGAACTGACCAATCTGAAGTCTGCTTCCTCCTCCATTCCACCTCCACCTTTTTTGGCCCTTTCACCTTCCAGCTTTATAGATGGCAAGCATTTCCTAAAGAAACCGATGGTCAGACCAATGAAACCACAGGACAAAAAGTTCTCTTCAAAAGGAAACAAGAAGAAAAAGGAGGAGGAGGAGGAGGAAGAGGAGGAGGAGGAGGAAGAGGAGGAGGAGGAGGAGGAGGAGGAGAAGAAAAGTCAACATTCCTAGGTAAAACAAAAACAAATGTAGATCATGTGTTATATGTTTTTACATGTTTGACTGAACAATCTCCCCCAAATCCACATAAAGTAAAATATAACCTTTCATAAAGTTATGTTCAAACCAATGAATACAAGCATCCCCTAAGGTGATTAGGGGAGAGACCAGCCAAAGACAGCCAGAGAAGGGAAAGGAAGACAAGGAGGAAGGTGCCATGCCTGGCTGTGACTGCAGTAGTGGGAGGAAGAAAGCCAAAGAAATGGAACAGGCTGAAGCAGCAGACAACAGATCAAGAGGGCTGGCAGTTTTTGAACTGGAGAGGCTTGTGAATGGCTTATTAAACATCCCAAGAAAGGTGTTTTGCTGGTACCCTCAAAGAATTTGAGATAAAGTAATCATAGGTTCCTGGGGAGGGGGTAGGGAAGGGATTGCCAGCAGGGAGCCTCAGTGGGCCCAGCCCCTAGTGAATGGATCCCAAGGGTTGGGGTGGGGGCACTCCACTCTCTAAATGAGGGAAAGAGGAAGCATCACCCCTAGATGACTGTCCTCCTGGTGTCTGTGGTCTTTGGACAAGTGTGGAAAGTTCCTGCTCTCTGGCTACTCTCTCTGTACCTAGGTGGGAAAAGTCCATGACTCTAGGGGACAAAAACAAAGGGTGCCCCCCAAAACTAGAGAGAAACATATTTGGGGTCATGCTGTACAAAGATGGGTGGCAACTTCTGGCTTCTCCTCCCCCAGCACCCTCATGGTGGAAAGAGCTCTGTTCCCTACACTTGCAGGCGGGCAAAGGCCGAGTGGCAAAGGGTGTTGGTGGCTGAGCTGGGGGAGAACGGGATGAGGAGTGCTGGGGGAAGTGTGTCTGTAGAGCGTGAGTGGGCGGGACAGGGGTAGTGTGTAGCTGTGTCTGGGGGCAAGGGAGTGGAGTTGCGGGGAGAGGGTGTGGGGCAGGGTCTGATGGGGGAATGTGGAACTGGAGGGCGTGGCGGAGGTGGGTGTAGGGGAGTTGTGTGGGCCAGGAGTGCCAGTTTCTCAGGAGGAGGCCCAGGAAACTGGCGGGCGGGGGTGGCGGGGTGGGGGGCTTTTGGAAGCGTCGTTTGAGGGGCAGAGGGGCAGATCGGAGAAAAGGCGAGGCGGGAGGCTAAATTTGACAGCTGCTCCAGCCCCGGCGAAGGCCGACGCGTCTGGGCTTCCTCTCGCCGAGACTTTTGAAGCGGCTGGCTAGCTAATCCCGGGTTGGCGGAAGGACTTGGACCAGCCGCCTCGGGGGCCCTGCGTCCCGGACTCTCTCCCGGGGCGGGGCGCTGTGGGTGGGGACGCGGGGCTGCCTTGACTTTCAGTGCTGGTCCCGGCCCCCTTCCGCCCGCCGGGGATGCGGGCTGCGCCTCGGGGTGTGCCCCCCTGCAGCGTCTCGGCAGCGCCCCGCACCCCAGCTTCCTTCTTCCTCCCGGCTCCATCTTCCTCCGTCCCCGCCCTAGGCCCTGCTGCTCCTTTCACTCCTCCTGGTCCCTGTCCCCGGCCCCACCGTCCTTTTTCCACCACTGTCAGGCGAGTTCATCCCCTTCTCTCTCCATTGCTAATCTTCTGATGGCGGTGCTGGGGGAGCGGAAGGGAGTGCTTAATCCAAAGTGGACTCAAAGAAAGTGGAATAATTCAATTCATCCTATAATTACTGTTTGCAAGACACTGCTAAGCATGGCAGTTGGTGACCCTTTGAGGAAGCAGAGTGACCGGAAAGATTTTGCTTCTGACCCAGTATGGGCAGTTATGATCGGTGTTTGATTTAGGCAGATCTCTGAAACCTCAATAGGAACTCTAGAAGGTTCTGGATGAGGGGCAAAGGTGTCAACACCTTCTCCTATTCCAAAGTGATCTTTCCGTGGGAAGGCGTGGGAAGGCGGCTAGGAGGCAGCAGACAGAGTGAAAATGGGCGGCGGTACCTACTCCCAGCACTTCCTGAGCACTGCTGCCCTCAGGACTGGGGAAGGTGCTTCACACCCCACAGTTCCTGTTTCTTGATTCCAATATGCAGTAGATTATAAGACACACCATTCATTTAAAGATGGCCTTTAGGAGAAAAGGAAAACACAAGGATCGTAAATGCACAATGGATTGCAAGACTGGTTTCAGGAACATAGATACGAGAAAGAGTGAATCTTAGAAATGAGGAAGTAAAGTATAGTATGTTTAATTCTCCCAACAGCCCAGAGACGAATTATCCCCATGTATGAATGAGTGAAGTGAGACTGGGAAGGCTTCACCACTTGGTCAAGGCCACCAGGCCATAAGTGGCACAGCCAGCATTGGAATCCAGTTCTGCCTGTAGTCTGAGCTAGAGCAATTTCTCTTAGGGCACATAGCCTCTGCAGGGATGGGCTGCATCAGTCCTTTTCCATAACCCTGGTTTTGTCTTGACCCTTTTACCATCAACAGCTGCCCCACTCCCCCAAGCTATGGCTACTGGGGGGAAAAGATAGGAAAATAGTCAAATTACATTTTTCACATTCAAAATAAAGTATTTAAGGGGTAAAAACCATGCACGCCAGGTTTTGCTGTGCACCACAGGAAGTCCATGAATTCAAGGATCCCTGTATTGCTGAAAATAGAATTGTAAAAAATAAAAGGGGTGGGGGGAGAAAGAGAACGAAACTAATCCTATTAAATGTGGTAGCATGTTTTTGTGGCACGCAGGGAGAGATTAAGCACAGGAAAGGGGATAAGTACCGCTTCAGTTTCACTAAACTAATGTGACAACTTGTCAGTGGAGATCTTTACAGCCCGTTAGTAGATGACTAGCTGATTCAGAAGTGTTTTCTATCATTCCCTTTGTGTCCCCATGAGTTTTTTTAAATTTTTCTTTCTTTTCCTGTTTCTTTCTTACTCAGGCTGCTCTATTTTGCTTTATAATCCTCAGTGTCTCCTTCAAGTCAAAACATTTAGCTGGCTCTAATCAAGATTTGGTTTTGAAGATGCCCCTTGACCTGGGGTTGCCCAGGGAAGCCCCTTGTTCATCATCCTAGGCCTGGGGACTGTCCTATGGCTTGAGAAACTGATCTTCTGGGAGAAAAACTCCCATTTCAGATTTCACTTTTCCGCAGTTCTTCTCCTTTCCCCTTCCTCTTTCTCTTTTTTTTGTCCTATCTTTTTATTCTTTCCTTTTTGCCTTTCATTTCTTTTCCTCTATTCTCTTTTCCCCTTTCTTTTTCTCTCCAATTTTCTTCTTCTCACTTTCCTTCCATCTTCTCTTCCTTAGAATTCCTTTCTCTTCCTTCATGCACTCCAGTAACTGTTTTCCCTTTCCTTCAGATAAGACAGTTAAATTCATAGAGAAAAGTTATGAATTTTTGATGGTTTCCAAGTTGAAGTTGCTCCCTGTGAAGGGGGCAGTGGTGAGGGGAGGGGCAGGGAGCCCATCACTGACCTGCAGGGCACAAAAGGCTAATCAAAGTGAAGAGGAAGCCAGAAGTCCAGGCTCAGTCACTGTCTTTCCAAAGCAGGTGTCTAGCGTGTTTGGAAACCTGGCTGGCTGTCCCGCTCTCTTGCTTTGGCATCACTCTCTCCCACTCTCCCCCTCCCCCGCTGCAACTTTCCCCACTGGCTTACCACCAGGCGAGATGTTGAGTCAATGGAAAAACAACATTCACCAACATTAAAGGGAGACTGTTTAGAAAAGGAAGGCCCTGCTGAGGTGCAGAGGAAGCCTGTGAATTAACACGGGCCACCTCTTATCTGGGGCAGCTGGGCCTGAGCTGCCTGTGCTCATTCCCTGATTCCCTGGTTTTGCCAAGGGGCCTTGGGGAGTGAGGGGCAGATTCTCACCCACCAGCATCACCAGAACTTTTAGAGACAGAAAGCAAGTGCTTTTCTTTTTTTTCCTCCCAAAGACTTAAGTGGAAAACCTTGACCCATAAACACCATTTTGCAAAAGGCAAATCTAAGCCTCTGTCTCTGAACACTCGTCACCGTGGACCTGGCCCCTCTCATTTTCCGTGCTCTTGAGAACTCCCATGCCTTGTATGGACTGGTTGTTCTGACCTGAATGTAAATTATGGGGAAGGGCAAGCTAAAGTGGCCCAAAGGAAAAGAAGAAAAAGGCATGTGGGTAGCTACGTTCACCCTGGCTCTAAATTGCTTACCGTTAAGTCTTGAGCCAGCTCCTGACGGAAAGATAAGGTAAATCCGTAATCAGTCAATAATTAACCATAGCTGCATTAACCGTCCAGTCAGCCAAATCGTGCTGACACCTTCAGAACCCCGCTTTGGTGGGAAGGATTAGGCAGAACCTTTTGACAGAAAGGCCCATCTATTCAGACTGCCGTACACCCCACACATGGATCATCACAAAAGGAGTAGAGTTTTATGCCTGTGTCTGCCAGTGAAGTCTTTTCTGGGGTTAACTCTCTAGGATAACTTCTGGAAATTTCCCTTTTGGAAATCTCAGTGTGCGAATGTGTGTGCGTGTGTGTACGTGTGTGTGTGTGTGTGTGTGTGTGTGTGTACACAGAACAGCCTAGAGATCCATTCTGGTTCCAGGTTGGTTTGAATTGAATCCCAGATGTGCTCTGACTGTTGCTACATTATTCTTGGAGGATCATATTTTCCCTCCCTTGCCCATGTTAGTTTGTAGTTTATTCCCAGTATCTCTACATGTTCCAGTTCTTTGTTTCTCAATGTTAGTTCTTCGATTTGTGATAAAAGCAGAAGTGCTTTTGAAATGATAAACAACCCCACATTCCTATCAAAGCATGAAAATTATTTTTGAATTTCAAATAAGTAGAAAATTAAAAGACTAATAAATGTATGATTTTGATACTTCTGGAAGATCTTTTTTGTTTCTTTTTTTTTTTTTTCTTCCTACAGAAGCAAATGTTTAGGAAGGTCGGGTTAAATCTTATTTTTTGTTTGTTTGTTTTAAATTGTGGGCTTCTGGTTTGCTTTGCTTCATTGTTCTAGACAGCATTTAGTATGTTACCAGATGCATGTAGTTGTATAGCTCATACCATTAGACGAGAAAAATCTGTATATCAATGTGGTTTAAATGTTTTCCAAGGTCAAGTTGTAGGTCATGACCCTATGCCAATCAATGAACTTTGCTCCCAATTTTATGTTTAAATCACTTGAAAAAATGCATTCTTTTAGAAAGAGAAATAGATACCACAAGAAATAGATACCACAATACATAGCACAAGAGTGTGGTATGATATGAATCCATCTCTACCCCAGGAAAAAAGAACAAAGATGGTCTGGCTGTGGGGGTGCTCTTCCTGCACGTGGAAGACGGTTCATTCAGCTGTACTTCTGTGGTGCCACATCTTAGCCGCGGTCATCACCAACACACCATTGTTCTCCTCTCCTCGTAGAACCCAGTAGCCTGGGTGTTCAATTAATCTTTGGCTGCTTCGGGGAGTTGCCAATGAGTGGAAATTCTGCCAATGATCTGTGACACCCTTTTCAACAAACATTAATTGAATGACATTTCCTTTTTCCCTAAATCATCCATCTGTCTTTTCTTATGCAACTTTTGAGTTTCAAAGAGTAGGAGGCAAGCTTTCTTTTGGTCACACTTGCGGCCTAAGAAGACAGTCTAGATATTGGACACTATAAGCTACTGTAGCCTTGTAAAGAAATCTAAATATTTACTAGACCGAACCAACATGCTAAATACGAAATGAATTAATTCAGTCTTCTTTTTCGTTTGCCCACGTAAACATCTTGCTTTTGTGAAGGGCTTTGGAAAATGGAAGATCCAAGGCTTCTGTATGCTTTTTAATTGTATAGGGGTACAAACGGGAGTGGGAAAATAAGGTTGAGGCAGTAAGAACATTTTCAAAACTCATAGGCTAAAAAATATAAGATCCAATTTTTTAGTTTATATACAATTTTAGAAATTGTTTTAAAGTACCAGAAAGTATCTCACTTATAATAGTGCTGTTTAGTAAAGCAGAGAACATACATCAAGTTGTCTTTGAAGTCCTGTTGCTTGGATATTAAAATGAAATTTGAAAAATAGAGCTGGTATCTATTTTTCAGTAGGTCAAAAGGCATTCATAATTACACTCATGATTTTTGAGTATCATGCTAATTGAAACTAGGAAAATGTAGACCTTGACATTGCCTTGTTTGGTTATATTCACTGTGAAAAGAAAATGTTGTTTACCCCTCGGAAATTTCCTTAAGGAAAAGAAAAATCAATCTCTATCAATGAGCAATATTTTTCTCCCCAAGGGATATTGATTTGAACATTGACTTCACAATGGGTGAGTTATTTCCCTCAGACCCCCTACTAAGAATTGTTAGGTGACATGTCTTTTGTGAGCCAATAGACATGTTGTTTCTAGTATAGTAATCTCATCTGGGAGATGACAACTTCTGAAGGGTGGTTGGTTTGGAATATTTCACCTTTTGTACGTCTGTGTAAAATAGTCCTGAGAAATATATTTCAGGTTTAAAAAGCATTATCTCTCATATTCTTCTTGTGAGAACAGGTGGCAGTGAACAGTTTCTTTCCTACGTGCTCCTCAACTGCATGTCCTCTGGGCTTGCGCATAGACCCATGACTCATGAATAGTCCTATAAATGTCTTCATGATTCCCTTTTCTCTCTTTATGCAGTGGTATGACATTGGCATTTTAAATTTTGAAAATAAAACAAATTTTCAATTTACCAGAGAAACCGTTCTTTAAAGGAATGCTGTACTGGGTGGAGATAAGGGAAAGAATGAGGACTGTGGAATTCTTGTTAATGGGAATGGTCAGACTCTATCTGTTGGATTCATGTATAATATGTTTTCTTCACCTGTAATCCCAGCACCTTGGGAGGCTAAGGTGGGTGGATCACTTGAGGCCAGGAGTTCAAGACAAGCCTGGCCAACACTGTAAAACGCTGTCTCTACTAAAAATACAAAAAGTTAGTTGGGCATGGTGGCCCACTTCTATAGTCCCAGCTATTCAGGAGACTGAGGCAGGAGAATTGCTTGAACTTGGGAGACAGAGGTTTCAGTGAGCTGAGATTGCACTACTGCACTCCAGCCTGGGTCATAGAGGGAGATTGTCTCAAAAAAAAAAAAGAAAGATTTCTTTATTAATTTTCTTAAAGGGTACAGTTAGAGTTTACATTAGATTGCCTTGAGCTGATTCCTTTATTCACTTATTCTTTGAAAATATTAATTTACACTTCTACCAAGTGCCAAATACGGTATTCAACATTGATGATACCAAGATCCACCAGAGACACTAAAAGTGCCAGGAAGAAATTAGGTAGGACGGCTATGAACACACATTGACACAAAATACTTTAGGAGTCTTGAGGCTTATCTTCAGGGTTCTTTGAGGTATCAAGGAAGGCTTCAAAAAGAGGTGAGCAAAAGCAGCTAACCAGTCACACCAGGAGCTTAGGAGAGGAGCAGACATGGGTTTATGTCCCTGTTGTAAGGAAAGAAAACTCTTAAGCAAGCCTCCCTACCTCTCTGAGCCCTCGTTTGCTTGTCCATAGATGGGGAATAGTAGCAATATCTGCCTTATGAGATTGTTGTGAAGACGAAATGCGAATGGCCTCAACACTGTGGAAAGGCTTCAACACTGTGCCTGGCACAAAGCAGGCACTCAGGAAGTGCGCACTAGAAAGGTGGAATAAGGGTGACACTTTAGCTTAATCCCTAACATTTATTCAACAAATAGTTTTTGGGTACCTGGCACGTGTCATATTCTTGCGCCAAGTCCTGGGGAGGAGACCAACTGTGCGTGTGAAGAGGGATAGAGTGACAGGCAGCTCGTGCGAAGGCATGGGGATCGTCTGGCCTATGTTTGGGGAACCTGGGGTGGCCTCTTGCTGCTGGAATTCAGAACACCAGGGGAGGCCTAGTGTCCTGCCACACTAGGAAGGACCTTTTGTGGCAGTAATGGCCTTTAAGCAGTCAGGAAAGAGACAGTGAATCAGTTCATCCGTGGCTTCTGTTTCCTCTAACTTTTCCATGGGTGTGTATTGCCTTTTGCTAGTGGGCTAGCTAGGCCATGTTCTCTTCAGGAACAAAGGCTGCCAACTTTTTGTGGTCACCACCCTCCCCACATTGCCTATTATAATCAGGTGCTTCTGGTTGATACTCAATAAATATGCTTAAGTTTTTATACTTCTCTGCATTCGGAAATATTCCAGCAGCTTCTCATACCAAATTTCAGAATGCTCACATGAAAATGCTTCCTTTTGTGCTTGTCAGAGAGATTCATGAATTAGCAACTTTGATCATGTCACTGATTAAAACTCTCCATATTGCTCTTATAATAAGTCCGCAATTTTGAACATGTCCTACAAGACTTTGGATAATCTGGCTCTTGTCCTTGGCTCCTGCCTCATCTCTTAAAACTCCTCCCTTCCCCCCTTCCCTCAGCAGGATTCCACATCACTAGTTTTTTCCTCTTTATTTCAACCCCACAAATACCATTATACATGCTGTTGCCTCTCCTTGAAAGGCCTCCTAACCCCCTCTCCAGACAGCCTCTTCCTCATTATTCAGGGTCTAACTTATAAGTCATTTGCTCAGGAAAGAACTCTCTCATTTCCTAGGTTAGAAACCCTAATTATACATGCTCATAACTGTAGTTTTCTTTTATTTTGCTTTTCATAATGGAAATGAATAGTCTCTTTGGACGTAAGCCTTATTTATTCAACAACATTCTTTGAGCTCTTAATGTGGCCTAAATGTTGGGTACACCACACAGGAAGACAGTCAAAGTCCCTGCTTCATGGAGCTAGTATTTTAGTAAGTGATGCAACGAACAAAAAACAAATACAGATATGGTATGATGTCACGTAGTGATAAATACTTTGGAGAAAAGTCAAGCTGGGTAAGGGCACAGAAAAGACAAGATGAGTTGAGGATGCTAAGAGAGAAGGTTGTTCTGGGTAGAATTCCCATTACTTAGCATGGTGCTCTGTATCTAGAAAGTGCCTGAAAAATATTTGCTGAATGAGAATCACATTGGTGCAAGTAGACCTGAAGGAGTAAAAGAGCTGTGAATAGGGCTAAATGGGTTATATAATTGTGTTTCTTTCTCCCCAAGTTCCTTAATTGCATCTGGGAAAATGTAATCTGTGCGTTAAGTCTGTATCCAATATGAATTATCCACCTTGATTCTCTGTTAAAGTTGATTACATTCACACCTGTCCAGTGGTAATATTGCATATTTTCCTAATTGCCATGAGTGAAATCGCAACTGATTGGTGAATGAAATATTTATGCTTTGAAGAATTGGTGTTCTAATTCCTTTCTATTTATACCAATGATCAATTATTTCTCAGTGAGGAGGAGGCGAATTTTTTCTATGATCTATGTGCTTCTAAATGACTAATGAAGTCAATCTGGGCCTGGCAGATTTTGCCATCACTTGGACAGACGTAGCACTTGTGGACGTTGTGTTACTTCTCAGCTTGCTGGTTCCCTTTTCCCTTTACAATGATCTCATTATTGGCATTTTGTTTTCAAAGTGTTATCGTTCCCATTTTGCATTATGCCTCTGTGTGGAGTGGCCTTTTTTTTTTTTTTTTTTTTTTTTTTTTTTTTTTTTTTTTTTTTTTTTTTTTTTTGAGATGGAGTCTCGCTCTTTCACCCAGGCTGGAGTGCAGTGGTGTGGTCTCAGCTCACTGCAACCTCCGCCTCCCAGGTTCAAGCGATTCTCCTGCCTCAGCCTCCTGAGTAACTTAAGGTACTGCCTGCCACTGCTCTTTCAACCAAGTTTATATTCTTCAAGAAAATTCTGAAGATTGAATGTCCTTGATAAGCAAATTTATTTTGTTTTAATTTTGGTGAAATTGACGCTTTCATGAACATCTTCTTTGGTAGAATAAAAAACTGGATTTGGGGCCAATCTGAATGGGGATCAAGCCAAACAGAGTTCATTTTCCAGACTTTGTTAAAAAACTGAACAGCGTGAGGGAAACAAGGAACAAGAATGGTTCCTTTCCTCTTCTCTGGATGCTAGCACCCCTCTATGTGCTGTTACCTGGTCCCGCTCCTTCCATGAAGGCATCTCTTTCCCTAGCCCAGAGCCCTTTTCTGCTTCTGCACTTCTATAGCCATCAGTCCATTGCTCTGTTGTATCACTCTTTGGACAAAGAAATGCCAATCACGTCCATACTCTTACGTTCATTTTTGCTCTTATTTATGCTATTTGGGGCTGTCCCACCTCTCTCTCTCTGAATCTCTTTATCTCTAAGACCAGATCCCAAATTCAGCTGCCCAACAGAAAATCACGTATTTTGTATCTGCCATTAACCAGCTTCCTTAGCCACCCCATGCCCTTGTAATGTGGCTGCTTATGGGATTGGTTAAGATAAATACTGAAGAGAAATGAAATCCATCTCCATCTCCATATTGTTTCTTTTAATGTTAACAGCTTTGTAAATATGTATAGAACTCATATACACCATGGAATACTATGCAGCCATAAAAAACGATGAGTTCGTGTCCTTTGTAGGGACGTGGATGAATCTGGAAACCATCATTCTCAGCAAACTGACACAAGAACAGAAAATCAAACACCGCATGTTCTCACTCACAGGTGGGTGTTGAACAATGAGAACACATGGACACAGGGAGGGGAGCATCACACACTGGGGTCTGTTGGGGGGGACAGTGGAGGGTAGGGAGGTTGGGGAGGCATAACATGGGGAGAAATGCCAGATATAGCTAACGGGGGGATGGAGGCAGCGAACCACATTGCCGTGTATTTACCTATGTAACAGTCCTGCATGTTCTGCACATGTACCCCAGAATCTAAAGTGCAATAATAAAAAAAAAGTAAATATATATCTTATAAACTTCTCCTCCTTTCATCAAAGTATAATCCCTATAAAATCTATAAAATGTATGTGTTTTGTTGACCAAAATATGCTTCATGCTGCCCAGAGTAAACATCCTGAATGAATCCCTATGGGATATAGGAGTGAATGGAGAGGAGGAGGAACTTATTTGGGGGGCAGATTTTCACTCACCCTAAAGAAGTGAAATGAAAGCAAACTTTGATGGGTTTTGTCTAACTGTGGGCAAATTGGTATGGACTGAGAAATTCAATTAACTGTATTCATCAATTTTTGTCTTTGGAGTAGAGGCAGGAGACTAAGACCCAGAATTCTTGGTCCCACCCCGTTTGTGGCATTAAAAAAAGAAAGCTCAAACTTGGCATATTACACCAACCAGATTTTTTTCTTTGTCTCAAAAAGGCTCAGCTGAACACTAGATTCTTCACCCAGTGCAACAATCAAAAACTCAAAAAACCTCAGCTGCCTCAGATGATGTCACAAAACCTTTAAGAATGCTCACTACTGAGTTGGGCACAGGTCCAGCAAACACAATTCTTTCTGCCAGTTATTCAGGGTCTTTGACAGATTAGGTGGTCTTTTTTATTCTTCTTCATCTTCTTTTTTTTCCATCCTCTTAAAAGGCAGTTCAGTTTACCTCTAAGCAAGACATTAGCTCTGGCTACCCCAAATAACATTTTAATTGAAGTCTCAGTCCAAACAAATGCCCGGCCTTTTTATTAACCCCAACAGTGTAATTTTTCAACCTAAGGCTGATTCAGGGGGAAACTGTCTCACTTAAACTGCCATGCAATGGAACATGGCAGTTTTCCTCAATCAGTCTCTTTTCTGACCTTAATTTGAACCTTAATCTCTTTTAACCATGTTCTCTTTATTAGCTGCTCATAGCCATGGCACAATACTAATTTTCCTGTTTTTAGACTATCACTTTACAGAGGTATTTCACTCCTCCTTCTACTGCCAGATGTAACTGTTAAGATTTCATGAACCTTTTTGGGAGAGAAAAGTTAATACTTATTCTTACTTTTTTTGTTGTTCTTTTTGGTTTAGTAATTTAAACAGCTGTTTTGCAAAATGTTCTATAGAATTTTAGATGGTTTATTCCTGAGGTACATAAGATTTATGTACCAAAACCCCTGTATACTTAATTGTAATAAAAACTTAAGAATAATTTAAGATGATTACAAAGGATTTTTTTTAATCAATAGACAGACCCACACCTATAAAATAAAGTAGAAAACTAAGGGCATTATATGAATAATTCAGGCAAAAATAATATATTTTCATTAGAAACCTCTAATCTGTTAGGAGAGAACTGAATTATTCAAAGAATTGTCTCAATTCATTTTTTTAAAATTTTATCCTTAAATATAATCTGAGTAATGACAGGAAAAAATAATTTTTTTTCTTAATTATACCTTCCCATTTTTTGACATTGGTCAAATGATCCAAAGTGAAAAGAAAAAAAAGCACTTTTTTTCAGTAACAATGAAAAAAAAGCGTTTCTTTATTTGGAGTCTACCTTAACACAGCAAAACTATGTAGGTAGAAAAACAGTGCTTATGATCATGTGCTCAATTAAATTTATTATAGGTTTTTGTACTTTTTGACATTAGCATGAAAGCATATTGGTTATTATTCTTTATAATCTAATTGGGGGCTTGGTATGTAGTTACCCCTCTGTTCTCTACATAATACAATAGTTTGTTGATTGCAGAAATTACATTTTCTGTGACTTTAAAGTCCTAGAACTAGGATTGTCATTGAAAGTTGGAGATTCAGCTCGGCATTTGGGGGCAGGGATGATGTGCCCCCTCTGTGTGAGGAGGTAGGCAGCTGGGAACAATTGTCTGTTCCCTGCGGTGTTCAGTGGCATTAGCAGCATGTTGGCACGATAAACTTTGCCTTCCTTTCACTGGCTCAAACAATTAGTGGGATTGAATCAGAGTTCTCCTGGATCATAGTTTATTACATGTTATTAAATTCCATTATTCAAGAAGTTGCTGCTATGATGATAAAAACTTCTCAGCATCTCCCACAAAATCCCCATCTCCTTTCCCATGTATTTTCTTTTCAGTTTATCATTTGCCTCTCTGATGGACAAGGTTTCTTTTTATTTCCTGTTGGTACTTATTTAAAGAGCTAAGAGCTAATTTGAAAATACATCTTTGAAAGGACAACAAAAATGAGATGTGAAAAAATGGATGAAGATTCTTAATTAGTCCATTATTTGACACGCACGATTTAACATGGTATGCTTAGCATTGTGCATTCCCCAAAAGAACAAGGCTCTTTTTTTATCCCAAACTTTAACTCCCTCTCATTCATTATATCCCTTCTTGTCACTTTCCATTAGCTGATCATGACATCCTTTGCTGGAAGGGCGAGCAAGCAGATTACTTCCAAACTGGTGTAAGTGACACTCAAAAGACTGGCCTAAAGGGGCCTCTGTTATAGCAGCAAGCTCCTCGGGCCCTGGAGTTGGAGAATGTCACTTCAATAATATATTGGAGTCCATTGTCACATTATTTCTGCAGCAACTTGGCAACTGTCCAGGAGTGGCAGGAATGGGTCTTCTGCTGCAACTCATGGGTGATAGTATCTAATATTATTACTGTTGCTGATAATAATAATAATAACAACAACAATGTATAGTGCCAGTCCAATCCTCCTAGCATCTTGTACTTTACAGATGAGGAAACCGAGAACCAGAGAGGTTAAATAAATTGTCCGTGGTCACAAAGCTGATAAGTGACGGAGCTAAGGTTTTAAGTGAGGTCCGGTGGATTCCAGGCTCATGTCTGTTTCTATTAGAGCAGCATACTGACTTCTGGAAGACTTCAACACATCTCCCTAAATCTGAAAAGGAAAGAACTGATCAAAAGAGTAGTCATTTTGATGCCGGTGTCACCAGGCACTTCTAAATGTGGCGGAGGAGGATGGAATGAGCCAGCCAGGGTCAAATACCCATAGATGAATTGTGCTGACTCAGAAAAGAAGTAGAGAATCTGATGCTCTGATCAGACCCTGGAGAAATAAACCGTTCCCCATTTTGGCTCCCCACAACCCCTCCTGTACACCCAAAGATCTGACCCGGGGAACAAATCCTCGGCCTTGGAATGGGATTTACCTGGAAAGAGACAGCAGCAGACTCTGATCTAAACAGCGCCAGGACCAATCCTAGGTACCACTCAGATCCTGACACCAACCTCTGGCCTTATGTGGTTTTCTGCTCCTGAGAAAACCAAGTTTTCTTCATTCATCACGTTTTAGTTTCTTTTTTCCATTAGGCAAGTTTTAATTTCTTATCCCAGTAACCTCTGAAAAGTTCTGATTATAAATCAGAGAATATGGAAATACAGAGTAATACACTGGATAAAATAATAGTCACCTGTTAAAAATAATAAATAGAGAAAGCCTATGGTGTATATGTTTCTAGTCTGGGCTATACGTACATATACTGGGCGGTAAAATGCGGTGGTTATAGGGATAGACTCTGAAATCAGACTGTCTGTATTTAAACCTGAACACCTCCTCTAGCAGTGTGACCTGATCTCTCTGGCCTGCAGTTTTCTCACGTGCACAGTGCTTTTCTCCTATAATTGTGTGACAGTTAATGATCTAATGAATGTAAAGTGGCTAGGCCATGGGAATCCTTTATTGCACTTTAGCTACTGTTCCTTGTGTCTTGGTTCAGTGTTCTTGTGTTGTTCACGGTTTCTGACTGTGTCTTAGCCCCCTAGATTCCAAGACCATGGAAAACTTCATCCTCAGCAGTGATTCAGTTCCTGCTCTGTGCATTTGGTTTGATCAGCCTTCTCCTGACACTGCATCAGTGACTTTTCAGGTCTCAGTTCCTGCCCATGTCACCAAAACTCTTAACGAAGCATTGACAGCATCTTATCTTATTTATGCTTCTGTCTGCTGAACATATTTCTGCTTGGATGCCCCACTTACCCAGCCTGGCACCAAGGCAAACCTAAGCAGCCCTTCTTGTTCTCATCTGTCTTGAACTCCTTAAGGTTAGTGCAGAGGGAGGCAAGATCAGGAGTTTGTGATCACAGAGATACCAGCAGCATCAACCCACAATCTTGGGCCTCTGGAATGTCAGTGACAAACTAGGTTCCAAGTATATATAGACAATACAAAGGCAAGCTTATTTGTTTAAACAATTGTGAACACGAAAAAGAAGGGAGTTATGAAGGATGTTTCTTTATAATCTTTAAAAATCCTCTGTTGGTAAGCCCATCTCTCAGAGACCTTTTCACCATTTAGTAAAAAAATCTGCCTATCTATCCATCCATCTATTTAATTTTTTTAAATGGGGAACTCTGTGTGATGGGTGAGTGGATGTCAGCAAGAGAAATAGAGGGGAGGGTGAATTACATTTAATGAAGCTGGAAGTTCACACAGACCTTTCAGACTTAAAAAAATAAAAAATGTTGATTTTACATGCCAAAGTCTTGAAAGGGGCTTGACGGCTCATGGCTTTAGTGTGTTTTTCCAGATGGCAGATGCCATTTTGTGTTTTGCATAAACTGACTAAATTTGCTTGCTCTTTGTACTTATTTTAGAGAGAACCATTCTCTGCTTTCAATCGGACAGAAGAGCTCCTTGGCACTGGACGCCTCCCGGTCTGGTGAGAGAGGAATGGTTAGGAGACTGTTCTGAGGATACACAGACATCATCCAAAACTTCCTACATTCAGATGAAGACAGAGGTTGGGCCAGAGCTTTGCATGCTTGTTACCTAAGGACGGTTCTGACCACATGAGCAAATCACAGAAGGTAAGCCATGCTGAAAAACTTGGAATAGTTACGTTTCCAGTTTGTCTATGTTTATCTCCCTGGGTAACAAATAGGTTCCTGATGCTCTTACTTCAATTACTTTACATCCTATTAATGGCTAGTTGTGTGATCCTGTAACTTAATTTCTCTGTACCTCAGTTTTATCTGAAAAAAAAAAAAAATAACGCTTATCTCTTAGGGTCATTGTGAGGATTCCTTGAGTTAGTCCAGGCAAAGGCTTTAGAACAGTGCCAGGTACATAGTAAATGCTTAAAACATGTTGGTAATTGTCCTTGCTGTGATTCATTTCCACCAGAATTTGAGTTTTTTTTCTTATTTTCTGCTGATTGACATTGTCCAGCTCCCATCATCATTATGCAAACTCTTTGGGTCATTTTTATGGAAAGAGACTGGTAATAGAGTGGTTAAGTTACAGGCTTTCTAGTCAAATAAAGTTGAAGTTTTCAAAGTAATATTTAAGAACTGCATGTCCTTGACTTTCTCCGAGCCTCAGTTTCTTCATCTATAAAATAAGGATGATAGTAATACTTGCCTCATAACACTTTAAGAGGATTGAATGGGACAATACTTGCACAAGGTCTGGCAAGCATATAAAGACTGTAAAGAATATTGTGTATTCTATTATCTTTGCTGCCCAAAATATACAAAACAATTCTCTCAAAAATGCTTCTAGAAGTGTGTCAAGGTTCCGGGGCTCTAATGTCATGTCAATATTCCATCAGAAGAGAGGAAAAAATCCACAGAAATCGAAAGATGCTGTATACTGTGACTTTACTAGGACCCTTTGCCAAATAATGATGTAGAGTTGAGAGGGCTGAGTCTTGCTCAACACAGATTTTAATTCAAGTTAGAAAACTCAAATTTCTTTTTAAAAATTGAAGTTGTATATTTTTAAGATACACAGTGTGAGGTTTTGATACACATACACGTAGTGAGTTGATTTTGAAATCAAGCTAATTAATATATCCATTATAATATATAAGGTCTTCACATAGTTACTTTTTTGTGTGTGGTGAGAACGCTTAAGATCTATTATCTTAGCAAGTTTCAAATTTCAAGTATACAACACAGTATTATAAACTACAGTCCCCATGTTATACATTAGGTCTCTAGAACTTATTCATCCTGCATAACTGAAACTTTGTATCTTTTGACCACTGTCTCTCCATTTCCCTTACTCCTTTGCCCTGGGAACCTCTACTGTACTGTCTGCCTCTATGAATTCAACTCTTAGATTCCCCATCTAATATTTTTCTTTCTGTGCTTGGCTTATTTCATGTCCTCCAAGTTCATCTATGTTGTCACAAAGGACAGGATTTCCTTCCCCTTAGAGGCTAAACAGTATTCCAATATATACACATATGTATACATACATATATATGCATATATATACGTACATATATAATGTATGCATAGATACACATATTTGTGTATATCTACACAAACTGTGTGCATATATACACATATGTATGTATGTGTATATGTATGTGTATATATCACACAATTTGTCTATAGGCAATTAGATTTTTTCTATGTCATAGTTATTGTGAATAATGCTGTAATTAACATTGGATTGTAGATATTTCTCTGAGATGTTTTCATTTTCTTGGATATATATCAGTAGAGGTATTGCTGGATTATATTGAAGGTCTATTTTTAATTTTTTGAAGAACCTCAATTTTGGAAAACTCAAATTTCTGAGCAGACTGATCCTGGACTCACACTGGGAATCATTTGAAAGGGTAGAATCTAAAGCCTTATTCTTCTGTCATAAACCAAAAAATAAAGAATAGAATGAGGTAGCTTGTAGGGAAAAAATAGTTAATTGTGCTGGTTGCTTCTTATGGGGGAATGTGTATTTACATATGATAAAATATTCAAATCTCACATTTTAAAAAAATGTTTCTTTCTCAAACTAAAAATGGATAGGAGTTACACCTGTAAATGAAAGAGAACTGTCTAAATATTATAATTGTGTTATTAAAGAGTTGAAAATGATTTCAATCACATTTGCCATTCTCATCCAGCAGTAATGAGTGGTCTTTATTAATAATTGAATAAAGAGAAAATAACCAGCTGGATGCAATGGCTCATGCCTGTAATCCCAGCACTTTGGGAGGCCGAAGCAGGTGGATCACCTGAGGTCAGGAGTTTGAGACCAGCCTTACCAACATGGAGAAACCCCTTCTCTACTAAAACTACAAAAAAAATTAGCTGGGCATGGTGGCACATGCCTGTGATCCCAGCTATTCAGGAGGCTGAGGCAGGAGAATCGCTTCAACCCGGGAGGCAGAGGTTGCAGTGAGCCGAGATTGCGTCATTGCACTCCAGTTTGGGGAACAAGAGAAAACTCTTGTCTCAAAAAAAAAAAAAAAAAGAGAAAATAACCCAACACTGGAAACTTTTACCCCAAAGCCAGCATGAAACCTGAAAAACTGAAGAACATGGATCAAGAAAGCATAAAAAACATCAAGTCTTGCAAATATCTTATTTGCCATATAGATTTATTTATTTGACGTCTCCCTTCCAATGCTTATCACTCCTAACAGTCAGAATCAGATAGTATTTAAGTTTCATGAAAAAAATGCTAAAGTAACTTCCTCTCACAAGATGACAGCCCCATCTTTTTCTCTTGATCTCTTGCTTAGAAATTACTCAGAGTAGGCTGGGCGCAGTGGCTCACGCCTGTAATCCTAGCACTTTGGGAGGCTGAGGTAGGTGGATCACAAGGTCAGGAGTTTGAGATCAGCCTGACCAACGTACTAAAATCCCATCTCCACTAAAAATACAAAAATTAGCTGGGCATGTTGGTGCACGCCTGTAGTCCCAGCTACTTGGGAGGCTGAGGCAGCAGAATCGCTTGAACCCAGGAGGCAGAGATTGCAGTGAGCCAAGATCATGCCACTGCACTCCAGCTTGAGTGACAGAGTGAGACTTTGTCTAAAAAAAAAAAAAAAAGAAAAGAAAAGAAGAGAAAAGAAATTAGAGTAGAGAGTAGGATGCTATGATTAATTATTATTAGCAGTAAAATAAAAGAAGAAAGCAAGATCAAGCAAGAGATAAGAGGGAAAGTGCATGTCAAAAAAAAAAAAGGAAGAGAAGTTGGAAAGAACAGGAGGAAGCAATATTATTAAAATAGGGAAAATAAACTACACAGAAGCAAAAAAGAAACAAAAAGAAAACTTCAGAGTCCAATGCAGAGATGGCTAGCTGATCAATGCTTTATCTTCTTTCCCTTCCACAGTGTAGAGCTCCTTCTAGGAAGCAATTGCTCAGCCAGAGAGACAATCTCTCTCTCTCTCTCTCTCTCTCTCTCTCTCTCTCTCTCTCCATCTTCTGGCTGGATAATGCCAGGATAGCCCTGATACCAGAAGATATAGAACTGTAACATGAAAGAAATCTAGATCTCTGAATCCCTTCTCAGAGGAATATCCACATTAGACTTTTTGTGAGTGAGAAATAAGCTTTGAGATGTTAAGCCATTGCTCTTTTGGGGATTGTTTGTTATGGCAGTGAGCATTGCATACCCTGACTAATGCAGAGGTTGATATCAAAAGGGAGCTCTAGAAGTAGTTGCTTGTTCTTTTCAGCTTTGCTCAAAAACCAGTTAATTATTTCCTGATAGCCTCTTATTGTTTTACTGTGTTTCCAAAAGCAGCCAATAGCAACCAACACATGTTATTTTTCACCTACAAGCTCAAGAGTCATGCGGTCTGACTTTCAGGTTACCAAAGGCAATAATATTGCCAAGTATTTTTCCACTCTGTGATACGGATCTCCAGTCATCCAGTCTGTTATATCTGTTTCTAGCAAGCACTACTTAACTATGAAATCTACGCCACATATTTTAGAATTTTGTTAACAGGACACAGCATTTACTATCAAATATATTCATCAGATTTAATTAAAAAAATAGAAACCTGATAAAATGCAATGTGTTCATCATACCATTTCCTCCCTCTGGGCACAGAGGAAGGCCATAGTCTCACCCTTCCTTACAATTTAACTGGGACCTTGAGATCAATTTTTTTTGATAATGGAATGTAAGCAGAAGTACTGTGTCACCTTTATTCTCAGAGTGAAGAGGGTTTATGTGCTTTCTCTATGTACTGTCTTCTCAAGAGATCTTAGATACAAGATGGAAGCCACTTTGTTCTATGTCCTGAACAAAGAATAACCTTATCTTATTACACTATTCAGAGTTGGGGGGTTATTTATTACTGAAATATATCTATCCAATTTTCACTAATATTCTGTAAGTATTTTATTCCATTAGGAAGGAATGCAATATGTAGAATTAGAGGTTTTATGGAATCATTGGAAGGGCTGGGGAATGAAGGTCAACTTCCTGGAAATCTGAAGTGTCGGAATCCCTGGGAAGCCAAGTTGCCACCAATGGTCTTAGCTGCCTGCAATACTGGAGTGGGTGATTCTCAGAAGGATGCTCAGAAGCTGACATATAGCCCCATGTCTACCATCTGCCCGTGCGTGCAAACCCGCCTGTAGCTACTGAAAAATGTCTTTTATCTTCCATTTTCTAGTGATCACAAGAGTACCTCTCAATGGAAGATTTTACCAAGAACTTTATGGGCAAGAGAGGCTGGGAAATGTAGTTTCCAGGCTTTCAGTCCTTGTGGTATGGGAGAAGTTTGGGGCAGAGATGGTACTTACTGAGTCTCAGTGAAAAAATGTCTGGCACACATGGCTCTTATCCTTCTTTTGGGAAGTTCAGGTGTCATACTTCCATAACCCATCACTCTGGAAAGCTCCTTGAGGACAGACCTTATAATTCTCCCTCCTCATTGCCAGACAATAGCAGTCAATAAATTGTTTTGAATTGATATGAATAAAATGACAACAGCTTGAGTAGGAAATAAGAAAGACTTTCCCATGTGTTGAAGCTAGATTTCAAAAACTTTGTTGGTCAAATCTGATAATTGTCCTAGACTCTGCCCTAGCTTAAGCCATTTTGCTCCGTAGCCTACTCGGAGTGACCATGAAGGGCTGCTTGTCCAACAAGTGACCTTGAACTTGCTCTGGATCCTGTTTGTAGAGTCAAATAAAATAAGATTTGATGAAGGTTGGATGTTAGATCCATGGAGAGCATCCAATCGTGTATTTTTTTAAAACTACATCATCAAGTTGATTGTGTAGAGTTAGTCAAAACATTTCTACATTTTATTCCATATGTCATCTGCCAATGCCTACAAACCTGCCTGTAGCTACTGAAAAAGGTATTTTCCTCTTCCATCTCCCAGTGATTGCAAGAGCACCTCTTCTGAACATGACGTTTGTGCTCTGACAAAATTGGAATCTCTTTGGGAATGGGGTGTTTGTGAATTCATGTTGGGAAAGGGTGGAAAATATTCTGTAATTGAGAAGGAGATAGGGTGAGTTTGTGCACTAAGAAGGACTCGTTCTGCCATAAGAAATGGATACTCAGAAAAGAGAAGATGAGACTTTGGGGTGGTTTCATCTGAAAAGACACAAAGTTAAAACTCCAACAAAGATTAAATACATCCTCTTGATATTTATTTGCCTCACACATACACACAAACAGAAAAGCTATTGTACCTGTGATAAGAATGATGGTAAAGTGAAATGAATCATATCAGCTTCCCGAGTAGCTGGGACTACAGGCATGCACCACCATGTCCAGCTAATTTTTGTATTTTTAGTAGAGACAGAGTTTCACCATGTTGGCCAGGATAGTCTTGATCTCTTGACCTTGTGATCTGCTTGCCTTGGTCTCCCAAATTGCTGGGATTGCAGGTGTGAGCCACTGCGCCCGGCCTTTTGATCTTCTTATCGTTATGAAATGGTGACCATATCCAGCTGAAGAGCTCTGTGAGCATAATGGCACAATTATGGGGGGTGTGATGAAGTAACAGCTAATAGTGTCTAACATTTAGCCTCTTGTTTCCATTCCCACCCACCCTGATCTCTGGCTGTATTTAGTTGCTTTACACAGTGTTACCTAGGCCAAAGTCTATTCTACAAAATTAAAGGAAGAGAGAGAAGAGTGAGAGTCTTCATAGAAAGATCAGGCTCCCCAAAATCTATTTTCCTTGGTTTCCCATGTTCCTTCTTGGTTAACATGTTTTCTCCTCCTTTGTACCTAGGATCATGGCTGAAACGCAATCATGAGTTTACTTTGTGAAAATAGAAGTAGAACATTGAGCAAACATCTAATGAATACAGTCAAGATGGTTAGTGAATTTGGAAAATTCCACTCTCAAAAAAATTACTTTCTCTATTCTGTAGCAGATTTCCTCTTGGCCTTAATTATCCACAGAGTTTTCCAATTTTCTGATAGTCTTTACTGTTGCTGACATCACCTAAATAATTTATGTAATGGATTTAACTGGGTTCATTTGGGAACCCTTTATTCTAAGTGGCTTTCTTTTTATCAATCCATTTACTTATTCAATAAACATTGAACACTCTTTCAGCTTTCTATTTCTGTGTAATAAGCTACCGTAAAGCTAGTGACTACTTAATGAAATTTTTTATTATCACTCACGATTCTTGGGACTGACAGACTCCAGTGGGCAGTTCTTGCTTGGAGTCTCTCATTCGGTTGTAGTCAGATTGTAGCTGAGACTGGAGCCATCTAAACGTTTCTTCACTCATGTGTCTGGCATTGGGCTACTCAGGAATCTCTCTCTCTCTCTCCACATGGTTAGCAAATCTTTTCAGTCTCTTGGTAATCAGGCTTCTTCTCTTGTGACAGGCTTCCTCAAAGCAAGTGTTCTAAGAAATCCAGGTGGAAGTAGCAAAAATTTTTTAACCTAGCCTTGCAAGCCACACAGAGCACTTCTTCCCTCTTGTGTATGCCAAAGCAATCATGGGAGAACCCAGGATCCAGTAGTTGGACAAATATTCCATCTCAAAAGGGGGAAATAGTTTGTGTATTCAAATAAGGAAAGAATTGATGTGTTCATCTTAATGAGAACCTGCCACAAGCACCTACTGTGTGGCAGATACTATGCTATGTGGTGGCACAACATGTTGACAAAATGGGCATAGCCCCTGTCCCTTGTGGACGTTAAAATCTAGTTAAATTAGCTTTGACTGGACAGTTTTTCCCAATCAACTGCTGAGCAGTACATCTCAATATTAAGTCTATTTAGTTATGAAATGTGCAAAACATCTATTCTGGTAATTTGTGGTCTGGTCATTTTGACTTTTTCAATAACCAAACTGACTGAAATTTGTGGGTATCTGATCCATAACTTGATGATCACCTTGATGAGCTGATTCATTCATGAATTCTTTTTTTAATGCATTCTTTAAAACATAGTCTGAGCAAAACTGGGGTTTTTATCTTTTGCTTCACAAGCATGTTGAGTTCCTGCTGTGCATCGGGGCTGAAACTGAATTCCTTGACTTGTAATAGGACTATAAAAGAAATTGAAAAGTCAGATTTTGCCCCAGATGAGCTTCCATTCTTGTTAGCAGCTTGGGTGGTATGCGAGTGGAGCAACTTGTGACAATGACAAAGAAAAAGGTGAACCCAGACCACGTATGATAAACTAGACAGGTGGTATTAGTTTCCCTTGTGAGAATTATCTTTCGGAGAAAAGTAATTGATTGTTTGCCTCCATTTTCTTCTCTCTTGTGTTATGAACACAAAGTGATCTAGGTTTGTTAAGTAAAAGGAGATTTCAGGACAGGAATGTTGACAGAAGAATTGGTGGTGTTCAGCAAATCTCAGGTCTTATCGTTTCTGGCATAGTTTATGTCCCTTCAGTGGTACAGCTATGAGGGGCTGGGGGAGGAGGCTCATGATGACACAAGAGATACCTTGACATTTCAGAAACAAAGGTCAAAGCTTGAACAGGTCCAAGAGCATGCAGAATTCTTGTGCACACATGTCAAGTTCCCCGACATGAGGTTAGTATTACACTGTGCCTTCTTATGTTGTATTTTTATATCTGTTGTCTTACATAGCATACAAGGACATTATGGGATATTTCAAGTAAAACAACAACAACAGCATGAATGTTGCCTTACTACCTGGATGTTTCAAGCAAAACTAAAATTCGGCTTGTCATACCAATTGTCCTTTATCAATCCATTAACTTTAATTTCATAGCTCATACTTTATCCATGTGGGTTCTTTTCTCATGTTAGTGAGACCTGTGTCCCCAGGGTGTGATTTGCTAAATTAAACTGCTTTCCATTTATCATGCCAATTTATTTTTCTGAAATGCTTGCCCCCGTTTTTCTCTGGCAATTTATAATAATCAGATTTTAATTGTACCCCACTCCTCTTTCTGCCAGCACATACTTGTTTGGTATGTTTTAGTCTATATTATTTTATGCCTGCTGATATATCACTTTGTAATTTTTTATGGGCATGTGATTTGCCCAACTGGATGGTAAACTGAATGGCAGGAGCTTCTCTACACAGACAGATTTACGTGTATGTGTTTACATACATATGTGTATGTGTAGTATAGGTACCCATACATACACAGGAGACACTTCTCAACAGCCGATCAGCTCTTTCCACTCTCCACTTAATTTTCTCTTTCTTCCTTTTTTTTTTTTTTTTTTTTTTTTTTTTTTTTTTTTTTTTTTTTTTTTTTTTGAGGTGGAGTTTTGCTCTTGTTGCCCAGGCTGGAGTGCAGTGGTGTGATCTGGGCTCACCGTAACCTCCACCTCCCGGGTTCAAGCAATTCTCCTGTCTCAGCCTCTGAAGTAGCTGGGATTATAGGCATGCGTCTCCACGCCTGGCTAATTTTGTATTTTTAGAAGAGACGGGGTTTCTCCTTGTTGGTCAGGCTGGTCTTGAACTCCCAACTTTAGGTGATCTGCCCACTTCGGCTTCCCAAAGTGCTGGGAATGCAGGCGTGAGCCACTGTGCTCAGCCCTCTTTTTTTTTTTTTTTTTTTTT